>LPNX010008629.1:73544-124778 GCA_001517045.1 Pseudotsuga menziesii | reverse complement strand
TTTCTTCCTCCAAAATTAATCAATATTATTTTATTATTTTAACTATTATTTTATTATTTTCCTTGGGAGGCCCATTTTAGACCCCAAAATTCCTCTAATGACAGGGCAGGGAGCTTATTAGGCCTGTAGTTACTAGATTTGCAACTCACTTCCTTATGTTGCAATCTCTCATTTCCCAAGCACAGAACTTGGAAAAAATGTTTTCAAGTGATGAATGGAATTCATCCCAATGGGCCCTCAAACAAGATGGAAAAGACACCAAGAAAAGAATTAAAAGCTCTTCATTTTGGAAAAGAGCAACAGAGGTTGTGGCAATTACTGAGCCACTTGTTAAGGTGTTGCGGTTGGTTAATGGGAAAAAATTGGCCATGGGATACATTTATGAAGCTATGGATCAAGCAAAGGAGCAGATAAAGACAACATACAAAGATAGAGTGGCCAAGTATGGGCCTATTTGGGAGATCATTGATAGGAGATGGAACAATCAACTCCATCGCCCTATACATGCAGCTGGGTATTTTCTTAACCTAAGGTATCAGTATAGAGTGCATATTGATCCAAGTCCGACTAGGGAGGTAGCAGATGGATTGTATTCTTGCCTTGAGCGCATGGTCCTAAATGAGGAGGACCAATTGGAGATACATTGACAGATCAACTCTTTCACCGTCGCCACAGGTACGTTTAAAGTTATTAACTACCTTGAATTAAGTTTAAATTGTTGAATTAAGTTATTAACTACCTTGACTCTTCACATTTGCAGCACAATGGTGGCAGGCATTTGGTAACCATACTAAACTACTGCAAAGGTTCGCAATTCGGTTCCTAAGTCAAACCTGCAGCTCTTCTGGGTGTGAGCACAATTAGTCTTTGTTTGAGCGGATTCACACAAAGAAGAGAAACCATTTAGATAAAAAATGGTTAAACGATCTAGTCTTTGTGTAGTACAACCTCCGACTTAGGCGCAACCAATTGATGAGCAAAAGACCTGGTACGGATCCCATTGTGTTGGATGATATAGATCCAAACTCAGAATGGGTATTGGAGACCCAACCGCCAGAGTTTGGTGATGAAATAGATGTTGAGCTGGAGGACTTGCTGGATGTTCCGTTGGATGCAGATCCTTTACTGCTGATGCCATCAGTTCATACAGGTGTAGATGCTGAGAGAGCAGTGCCAAGCATGGCAGGCACTAGCCGATCAGGACCTTGTACTTATAGTCGTCGATGACGTTGACATTCAACCAGTACTACTACTTCATTAGCAGATGACTTTGATCCTGAGGAGCCCGAGACTGAGCCAGATCATGATGCATTTGCTAGTCCTTCTGGTTCTTCTTCTAGTTCTAGTTCTAGCAGTGGTGCTGAGTTTGATGATGATCATTGATGATGTATTATCATTTATGTAGTTGATTATGTAGCATGTTTTTTGGACTCTCCAGACCATATAACCTTTACTATATAGGGCCTAGCCACCTAGGCCTCATGGATTATGTATTTTGTTCTAGTATCCTAGATATGTTACATGTATTATAATTTATGTATTGCACATGCATGATGCCACAGAGTACAGTCACAGACTCCAGATTACAGACTTACAGTACACTTTGTGCCATTTTGATATATTGACTCTTATATGGTATATACATGAGCAGATTTTGGTTATTTTGTCTTCAATGCCTTGGAATCATGGATTATAATCTTGAAAATGTTGTTTTTCTTTAAAATTTAAATATTTGATGTATTTTTTAGCAAACCGATTCATTAAATTCAAATCGGCTGATTTATGACCGATTCATTACCGATTCCAATTCCGATTCCGAGTTGACCCTCAATCGATTCCGAGTCCGATTCCGATTTTTAAAACTATGCGTTAGAGTAAATAAATGATTTTTATGATGTCCTTTATACATGCCATAATACATCATAATAAATGGTCCCACTTCATTTTCTAGCCACAGATTAACCAAATTGATTTCCTTGAGGTAGCCATGGTCCATTTTAATGAGAAAAAATGTTGATAATATTTGTTGGAAGATAAAACTGCTCTTAACTTCACTTCCCTTGCCCAAAATCATAAATTGACTTTACCGATGGAATCAATGATGTCAAATCCACTAATAATGACTATAAATACACCATGGATCCATTTGAATAAGCATTTGGAAGAAAACACCATGTCTAATAATAAAAATATGGTAATTATAATAATAATAATTCATAATAAACATGAATAATGACCAATAATCATTAAATTGAGCCTGGAATGGTGTATTGGAGATAGATAGGTGTCAAATGTACAATATCGAACCACTATAGCCATATCTTCCTCGGTACATGTGTTGACCAAGTAAAAAATGACCCAAACTGATGATTGAACTGAGATCTGATCAAACAAATGTGCATAAGGGGTAAAAGATACTCTCTTATTCATATTATTATAGCAATAGTAACATGATAATGCTAATAAATCAATAAATCCAATAAAGATATGACTTGCGTTAGAGTAAATAAATGATTTTTATGAAGTCCTTTATACATGCCATAATACATAATAATAAATGGTCCCACTTCATTTGCTAGCCACAGATTAACCAAATCGATTTCCTTGAGGTAGCCATGGTCCATTTTTAATGAGAAAATATGTTGATAATATTTGTCGGAAGATAAAACTACTCTTAACTTCACTTCCCTTGCCCAAAATCATAAATTGAGTATGCCAATAGAATCAATGATGTCAAATACACTAATAAAGACTATAAATACACCATGGATCCATTTGAATAAGCATTTGGAAGCAAACACCATGTCTAATAATAAAAATATGGTAATTATAATAACGATAATTCATAATAAACATGAATAATGACCAATAATCATTGAACCGGGCCTGGAATGGTGTATTGGAGATACATAGGTGTCAAATCTACAATATCGAACCACTATAGCCATATATTCCTCGGTAAATGTGTTCACCAAGTAAAAAATGAGCCAAACTAATGATTGAACTGAGATATGATCAAACAAATTTGCATAAGGGGTAAAAGACACTCTCTTATTCATATTATTATAGCAATAGTAACATGATAATGATGATAAATCAATAAAACCAATAAAGATATGACTTGCGTTAGAGTAAATAAATGATTTTTATGAAGTCCTTTATACATGCTCACTAACAAACTTAGACAAACCATTATGATGGGTGTGGTGGATGAAACAAACCTAAGTCAAGGGGGTTTAACTTATTGACCTTGACATAATGATCTTTTAGAGAACATGGAACTAGGGAATCCACTTAGACATATGACAAACATAGGACAATAAAAAATGGGGGTGTCTCACATATGGGTATAGTGCTTAGAAGGTTTCCTGTAGAATCTAACAAGTTTCATTCGACTCTCACATCCAAGCCTTATTCAGGCTCCGTGAGGATCTTTTCTAGGATTCCTTTGTTAAGCACACAAGCAAATGTAGTATATAAGATCTTAGGGGACACTTAGAATTAGTTGTCCCTTCATCTCACATACTCAAGAATAGATACTAGAAGAACCAAAAGGTTAAAAACACAAAGATCATGAAGATACTCAAAATACTATTGTTTCCCTAAAAATACAGTTGGAAGAAGAAAAAACAATTGAAGAAGTCCTAACAAGTCAACTGATGGAGAAGGGAGAAATTTTCCAAACAAGAGAGTTTGATATTGTTACTCTATAGAAGAAATTGGAGAAGATATCCACTTGACAACACATGATTGGGTTTTGATAAACAAAAAATGTTAATGGAGGTAAACGCTGAAAATCACTAACAAAGAAAGTTGAATGTTCCAAGAGAAATGAAGAAAAGGGTAAGAGTTATGCAGACATTCTTAGAAGCTCCCATAAAGGTAGACTACAAAGGAAGGATTTATCAACAAGTTTCAAAGAAAGATGACTATAGAGATGTTGCACCATCAAGAAGATTTTCTACACCCAGGTATCTAAGCATCTTTGTTGGTAACTGTTTATCTTGCAACAACTTTGGGCATAAGGCTAGAAATTGCAAAGCTTATGAAAGAAATGCTTAAGCAAATGGAGGTGTCCATTCAAAATACAATGTTGAACATTACAAGTGCCAAAATTATAGACATATGGAAATAAATTATAGAAGCAAGATGAATCATAATGTTAAATGCTACAAATGTCATGAATATGGACACATGGCAAGAGATCACAATAGCAACATGGAAATATCTCCTAGACAAAATGTTACAAAAGTTTGTGGAAGGAAATAAAAATATTTTGAGGGGGAAAAAACTCAAAGAGAAGAGATATTGTAGGGGAAGTTACACTTTCCTATTGAATTCAAAAGGGGAGATAAAGATCAGAGACATGAATATAGGGTAGCATGGTCCTAGGGGGAGTATAATGGTTGCAATCAATGCTAAAGGGGTAGATTGTTGAATAAGTTTGTCATTGATGTCAAAGTCCTAGTGTATATAATTCTAAAGAAGTCCCCTTATGGCATAAATTTAAGAATCACCCTCACGGGAAGACACTTTGGATTGTAGACATATGGAGAAACCCGTAAAGAAGTCCCTAAGGTCCCCCCCCAAGCAATGTTGGTGAGAAAGGTGAAGAAACCACTAAAATAATGGTGTTGGGTCCACATGACCATGATGTTAGTGTCACATGATCCATGATGAAAAAGGACCTAAACATCCCCTAAAGTTGGTCCAAAGCAATATTGGTGTGAAGTATGAAGAATCCTCCAAAGTATATTGATGATGAGTCCACATAACTCCAAAAGTAAGGATGGGTCTACATAAAGAGGAAAGAAATCCTGAAAGGAATAATGATGAGTCCACTAAGTATAATGAGGAGAATCTTGAAATCCCCTTTTATGAAGATATGATGTGATCATGAAGGAAAATTATTGTTCCATGATGAATCTTTGAAGTGGGGTATTGACCCATTCAAGTACCCCTTAAAATATGGAGTTCCTAAATTTAAGAATAAGTGAAACGTTAACCGTAAAGCAAACTAAAAATATCTAGGAGGGTATAAATAGGAGATGAAACTTCTAATTTCATCATCATTCAATATCTTGAAGTCTCTCTTTTAAATTGTGCAACTCTTGGAGAAAAAGTTTGAACTTTTGTGGAGGAGCTAGTGTGGAAAGTTTTGAGATTATTTTTGTTCTTTGGTGAAGATTGGTAAAATCGACATAACTTTCTGATACAATATCAAAATTCCAAACTTCTTGGCTCGTTGGAAAGATAATTGGAAGAACTATGTGTTGAAATGATCTAGAGCTTGTTTTGGAGAAGGTTTTATTTCTTGTTTCTTTACCTTGGAAAACGTATGGTTCTTGTACATGGGTCTCTCTTGTGATGATCATGCCTCTCATGGACTAGGGTCCATCTTGTTATCTTGAAAATGTTTTGGATATTGAGTATGTGTTACAGCCTTTTCTTTGGTGATAATGCATAGATATGTTATGGCGATGATCTTGGCATAAATCATAATGATTATCTTGGAATATACTAGGGTTTGGAAATGAGTTTGATATAAGGGTTTGAAGATAAAATTGAAATCTATGGATGATTGTTATTGGGCACTCTAAGAAAGGTACAAGTACAGGTTGACAGATACAATGATATATGTACAAGTTGATAGATACAATGATATAGGTACATGTTGAGAAATACATCGATACAGTGACAGTGATAGCTTGATCCTCTTATTCATATCAGGGTGGCAGGATGGGGCAAGGATAGGGGGTTGTAACCTCCTTCGAGTTGATGCTAGTAAATCTAGTCTGTTGGAGTCCACTGAGGATTAGATTCCTTACTATAGGTTTGATCATGTGGTAGAACTAGGGGGTTGCAACCTTATTCTAGTTACTGCTTGTAAATATAGCGAGTTGGAGCTTGTTGAGGATTGGAGCCCTCACTACAGCTTGGATATTGTGGTGAACCCAAGGGGTTGTAGCCTCTTTTTAGCTGGAGCTAATAAACTAGGAGTTGTTGGCTGTGGATCATGATCTTCCTGATTCAGAGATGTTATTTTTTAGCCATGTTTGTACCCCAGTTTTACTATACACTCATCCCAACAGGGTAGACATATCCCCCCTTGCGGGGGTTCGAGGACGAAGTCCCCAAAATAATTTTTTTTGGGATGTTTGTTGGAAAATATTTTATGAGCCCATGGTATTTTCTATGGTAATTACCTTATAAAAAAAATCATTGTAATAAGACTGTGTATTGTATTATAGCATTGTAAAACAATCTCTATGATTGTCTGAGAGAGACTGCGAGAGAGTGAAGAGGAAGTGCAACGAATTTGTTGTAGGTTGTATCCATTCATTTTGCTAGACAAAATAATAATAAAAGGACTAGAAATTTTTGTGTGGGCATAGCCCATCTTGGGTGAACCACATTATATTGGTGTCTCTCTTGTAATGTGTTTAATATTTCATCTTGTTTATTGTTATTGTTCTAGGATATTGTTTTCTAACAATTGGTATTAGATCCAAAAGGTCTATTTGGATTGTAAAATAACGGGAAAGAAGGGTTCCTGGTTCGAGTGGGAGCAATGGCAGAAGAAAGAAAGTTCAGGGTCGAGAAAATTAATGGCCAAAACTACTAGTTATGGAAGATGCAAATGGAAGACTTTCTCTACAAGAAGGATTTGTTCCTACCATTGGGCAGAAAAGAAAAACAACTAATGACTATGAAGGATGAATAATGGGAGGTTTTTGACAAAAAGGCATTGGGAAAAATACGGTTGTTCCTGGATTTGTCGATGGATTTCAATATTTCAAAAGAAAAGACAATAGAGGGTGTGATGAGCGCATTGGCTAAGCTGTATGAAAAACCCTCATCTTCCAACAAGGTATTTCTAATGAAGATTTTATTTAATATGAACATGTTAGAAGGTGGATATGTTGCTAGCCATTTAAATGAATTTAATACGGTTACTAATCAACTAAGTTTTGCAGGAGTGAACTTTGATGATGAGGTTAGGGATATTATAATCTTGTGCCCTTTTCTAGAACACTAGAATGGCTTGGCCATGGCTATAAGTAATTATATCTCTGGTTCAAACACTCTAAGATTTGATGATGTTGTTGGTATTATTCTTAGAGAGGAAATGCGAAGAAAGAGCACATGTGAGACATGAAGTAATGCGTTGACCATGGAGAGAAGGGGAAGACAAAAGGAGATAGGAAAGAGCCCAAGTAATCAAAACAAGTCTAAAAAGAGTAGATCCAAGCCTAAAATAGGAAAGATACAGTGTTGGAACTATGGTAAGAGAGGACACCTAAAGAAATACTATAGAGCTCCAAAGAAGAAAGGAGACGGTCACCAAATGACTATTCAGGAAGCTAATGTAGCAGGTGACATATTACAAGGTGATTTTATTCTTGCATTAGATAATACTAGTGATTACTAGGTATTAAATTCAAGGGCTTCATATCATGCTACACCCCATAGAAAATTCTTCAATGAAAATGACCTAGGTGATTTTGGACATGTTTTATTAGGGGATGATGAACCATGTAAACTTGTTGGAATGGGTAGGGTACATATTAAGTTAAATAATGGAAATGAATGGATGTTAAAGGATGTAAGGCATATTTCTGCTATGAAAATAAATCTAATCTCAACAAGGAAGTTTGGAGATAACGATTGTTTGTCTACATTTGGAAGCTACTAAAGGATCACTGGTAATAGAAAAAAAAATATAGGATACGTACGTTGTATTTATGTCATCACAATATTGATTATTCTATCCATGTAGCTTCGACATAAATATGTACAAAATTGTGGCATCATAGGCTTGGCCACATGAGTAAGAAGGGGATGCAGATTCTCCACTCAAGGAAATCGCTCCTAGATTTGAAGCAGGTAAGTTTGGAATTATGCTAGAACCATGTTTATGGAAACCAAAAGAGAGTTAGATTTCTCAGGGTTGGGAAACCGAAGAAGAGCAAAAATTTAGAGCTTGTGCATACAGATGTATGGGGACCATATCAAGTACAATCTCTTCGTGTCTCTCATTATTATGTTACTTTTATTGATGACGCAACTATAAAAACTTGGATTTATTGCATTAGATAGAAATCCTATGTGTTTTCTACTTTTAAGAGGTGGAAAGCTTTGGTTCATAGTGAGACAAGGAAAAGTTTGAAGTGTCTCATATCTAATAATGGTGGTGAATACTGCAACAAGGAGTTTCATAGTTACTATTCATACCATGGGATTCGTAGAGAGAAGACAGTCATAGGAACAACACAAGAAAATATTGTGTTAGAAAGGATTAATAGGACGATCATGGAGTGTGCAAGGTGTCTGAGATTGCATCTAGGATTTCCCTTGAAGTTTTGGGTCGATACTATAGATACTATAATTTACTTAATAAATAGAGGGCCTTCAAGCACTTTGGATGGTGGAATTCCAAAGGAGGCATGGACAGGTAAAAAGTTAAAGTACTCATTCCTAAGAAATTTTGGTTGTGAAACATTTGTCTATATTGATAAAGAAAATAGAACAAATATTGAGGTTAAATCCAAGAAATGCACCTTTATTGGATACAAGGTTGATGATTTTGGTTATCGCTTATGGGATTATGGAAATCACAAAATAATTAGGAGTAGAGATGTAGTATTCAGTGAAAAGGTTATGTACATAGAATAGTTGCAAGGAAAGAAAGAGGAAAAGAAAAACACAGAGTACACAGTGCTTGATGAAATCAAAGAAAACGAAGACCCAAAGGTACCATAAAATCAATAAAAACAACAGGTACCTCAAACTCCTACAAGCATAATAAGGTCTACCAAGTTAAGTGGATCCCCTGAACGATTTTCTCCTTCATTGTATTATTGATTGATGACTGATTCCGGTCAACCCAAATGCTTTGAAGAAACAATGCATGTGGAAACTAAAAAGAAGTGGGAGCAAGGGAAGAATGAGGAGATGAACTCATTGGTAAGAAACCAGACTTGAGATTTGGTTGAGTTTCATGTAGTTAAAAGAGAATTGCATAATAAATGGGTTTATAGGTTGAAGGAATAATGAGGCAAGAAGCGGTACAAGCATAGACTTATTGTAAAGGGGATGGCAGAAAATAAAGGTATAGAATTTGATGAAATATTTTCTCCTGTTCTTAAAATGACTTCAATTAGGACTATTTCAAGTCTAGTGGTGGTAGAATATTTGTATCTTGAACATTTAGATTTAAAAACGACCTTTCTCTATGGGGATTTGGAGGAAGATATTTATATGTAACAACCACATGGGTATGAGGTCAAAGGGAAGGAGAATTTGCTTTACAGGTTGAAGAAGATATTGTATGTCCTGAAACAAGATCCAAGACATTGGTATTTTAAATTTGATAAGTTTATGACAAAACATGGTTATAGTAGATGTCATTATGACCACTGTGTTTCTTTCAAGAGGCTAGATAATGGAAGATATATTATCTTGGTATTGTATGTGGATGACATGCTTTTTGCAGGGTCTGACATGCTTGTTATAGGGTCTAACATGCAAGATATAAATGTGCTCAAAAGAAAACTAGCTAAATCATTTGCGATGAAGGATTTGGGTGCTGCAAAGCAAATCCTTGGTATGAGAATAAAAAGAGATAAGAAACATCACAAATTGACATTGTCTCAGGGTGAGTACATAGAAAAGGTATTAGAGAAGTTTAAAATGTAGAATGAAAAACTAGTTAGTACACCTTTGTCCAACCATTTCAACCTAAGTAAGGAGATGTGTCCCAAGACAAAGGATGAGACACAATACATGTCCACAGTTCCTTATTCATCATTAGTTGGTATCTTTATGTATGCCATGGTGTGCATAAGACTAGATATTGCACATGCAATGGGATTTGTGAGCAGGTATACGAACAATCCAAGAAAAGAGGATTGGAGGGAAATGCATTGGATTTTCAAGTATTTGAGAGGTACCACTTCTCATGCATTATGTTTTGGAGGTTTAGGCACTGTTCTATAGGTATATGTTTATGCATATATATTAGGTGATAAAGACAACACGAGGAGCACCATAGGGCATGTTTTTACTGTAGGTGGAACACAAGTAAGTTGGATTTTGAAACTTGAAAAGGTTGTTTCACTTTCAACAATGAAAGCGGAGTATATTTCTGCTACAGAGGCTAGTACAGAGACGATTGTTGAAATATTGTAACTTCGAAGAATATTCTAGATTTATTTTATTGTTGTAATCTATCGGAGATGTTTTATTCATCCGTCGTGACGCTATTATTGTATTTTGCCATCATAGAGTCATGAATTAAAACCTTCGTTGTAAGTCGGGTTAATAGAACCCTCTAGAATATATTATTATATTGTTTTGTGTCTTCCTAGGTGAAGTTGGCCGAGTAAGTTTGTTGGGGCCAACTTGTTAGGGAAAAAGTCAAGTGGAAGATAAAATATAAATAGAGGAAGTGTGTTCCTCATTTGTACACACTCACTCACTTGTGTATAGCGCAAGAGAGAGAGAGAGAGAGAGAGAGAGAGAGAGAGAGAGAGAGATTATACTGTGGAAAAGGATAAGCTATTCTTGTTCTTTGGGTTTTACATTGTACTTGGTCAAATTCTATACTGATGAAATTTTGTAGGGTTTTCTCCCTTGTGGTTTCCCTGAGGAAAATATTTGTGTTCCCTTGCGTTGCTATACTTGTCTTTTTTTCAATGATCATTTTCTTATGGTTATGATGCTAAATGTTTTAGATATTGTATAGAAATTAAATATAACATGGTATCAGATCCACCCTGAAAGAAGTCTTTGTGCAGCCGAAGCACTTCTCAAACTACAACTACTGAAGATTAGGGTTTCATGCTTGGAAACCCTAAAGGACAAAAACTAGTCATGTTGGGAATTTCACTATAGCTCAAGTTTGGCGAAGGATAAGGAGATGAAAGTTTTACAGGATAATTTAAAATCTTGTTGTACCTTATGTGAAATATTTATCCTCGGATTCTCTACAATCTAAGAGATATGATTCCTCCAACTCAGGGTTCCACCCTCTCCTAGTATTCAACCTTAAACATGTGACCTAGGGAGAATTGCTATATCTCAAGATAGGAAGGTCCAAATGAAATATGACAAGATGTAGTAGATAGGGAACATTGACAAAATAACGTATTTTTATTTTTGTATCAATCAATTTTTTCTATATATAGAGAGAAAATAGGTTGTCTGTAATTCAGATCGGAATGGACTTACTTCAAGATCTATATCTCTTTTTGTCAATTTAGTTTTTTTGGTCAAAGTTTTAGACCTTGAAGGTGAAATAGTGACACAAAACAGTTCATACAAGTTTGTTATGTTGAACAATCCTAGAATAAGTTAGCTTGGGAAACTTCGTATAATTCCCACTTGGTGAATCCAATTCTTATCTAACTTGTGGGGTTGGAAAGAAGACAGAACATGCTACTGCAAGATGATGTTTCAGACCTTTAGGAGCCGAAACTTCAGAGCTATAGTAGAAACAAGATCAGTCAATTATAGAGAAGAAACTGGAGAAAAAATAGGGCTTCATGTTCTGGGAACTTGCCTCCACCAATTAGTTGAAAAAGGAGGACCATCAAACTTGCCCTAGGAGGTTACATATTTCTATGTAAGAAGTTTCTCATTTTGTGGACTTTCAATTTTGAACTATCACCATTGCCAAGAGAACTAGGGCATCAGATATTTTGCAGTTTTGGGAAAATAAGTATGTTGCTCAACTCACCTTGAGGAGGAACATATTTTTATCCAGTCAGATCTGAAATATACCCACGTTGAAAAATTAGGGTTTCTCTGTCAAACCCTAGGTCCACCAGAATCAGTCTTCCAGAAGAACCTTTAAGCAAGCATCAAGTTGAAGCAATATCGCTCGTAATTTCTATCCTCTCTATTTCGATTTTAGGTTCTCATTTTTATCATGATGACAAAATGCACCAAGCTTCAGGACAAGATTGAAAGAGTCGAGAACTTCTAAGCATGGAAGGACATAGTGCTTCTCACACGTGAATTAACATGACATGGAGAACTATGTCAAAGAAGAAGATACAGATCCAGAGGGAGATGAAGTCAAAGAAAAGAAAAATAAGAACAGATGGATGAATCCTAACAACTCATGCCAAGAAGAAGAAAGAACATTCCTGCAAGGAATAAAATGACATCAAAATAAGGACATCTCACAAATTGAATGTTCAGTTTGATGAAAAATTACACTTTGCGGAAGAATGACCGAAGAAGGAAGAATAGAAGGATGATATGATAAAAAAGTACCAGTCAATCATACAGAGTGATGTTTGGATATGAGTTCGATACATGAAGGGAAGTTTTGTAAAGTCTTCCAAGAATATATATACAAGATCAAGTATACAATAGATCGAAGTATCAAAAGATACAAAGTAAGGTTCGTGGTTTCTATCAGAAAGAAAGAGTTGATTATGGAAAGACACTTATCTAGAGGCTAGACACACCTCTTCAGTGGTGGATATTACATTAAATATTTGGTGTAATCAAAGTAGAAGAACATATCAAGCAACCTATAGGGGTTGAGACTCTTTACAGAGAACCACCTATGCATAGAAGGATTTTTACAAGCTCAATAGGAACCCATGAGATAAACCATACAATTACATGAGGAGCTTGAGGATCAACTAGAGTGATCGATATCCCAACCTTTACTACAAGGTTGAAGATAGAAGCCTACAAATGCCTAAAAGTTCATAGATGGGTGCAAGAGAAAACTTGCAACAAAGTTCAAAATGAAGGATATTGATATCTAGTAACCTCAACAAGTGACATAAATGGATACAAATAAAAATTAGTAGCAGAGGAGGCTACCTTTCACTCCAATGTCCTGATGCAGAGAGTACAATATGCAGAGGGAGGATGGTGCTCCACCTCAGAGGGAGTGACTATGGTAGATCTCAAAGTTCAAGAATCTTGACATGATTCTCGGGACTAGAGGTCCTCAGAATCAGATGATGCAAAGACTCCAATAATTCAAGAAGACATAGATCAAGATGGACTCTACCAAACAAACAAATCTAAGTATTTGAATTGTCATTTCCTATATATCTAGTTGCTCAATTATGTACGTAGATATGTTAGATTTAAGAAGTGTATTATGCATGTTAGAGTGTTTTTCATTTATGAACAATTTACTGCTAATATGCATATGATGGGTAAGTGGCTTATGGTGTTGTACATCATTCTACTGCTACTTATGTAGAATGAAACCTCTTTGCTGACATAATGTCTTGGTAGAGACAGAAGGCATCTAGAAAGTTATCGTATGTGATATGGATGAATGTTGTATTAGCTGAAATAGTTGCATAATTATATAACACATATCATTATGCATAAGAATTTATCATTATGAATATGTTATGAAATATTTCTAATCATACAACTAAATTTGACTTGTAGGAAGGATTGTATGCAATCACCTATAAGAGAAGAAATCATGAAGTTGCGGATGTACGATGCAGTTGTAAATGTACAAAAGGAGAATGATAAAGAACAAGTTGCAAAAGGGAGCTGTAAATCTCAAGTATGTTCCTACAGCGGAAAATGTGGAAGACGTATTAACTAAGCCTCTATCTCGTGTAGAGCTTGAACAATTTCGAGACAAGATTGGTGTAGTCTGAAAAGACCTCCATGGAAATAGGGAGTGACTGCAGAAGATCTCTGAGTTCGACATGGTACGACAAGATGGAAAAATTTATGATGGAATAAGGATTTACCAAGAGTAAAGTGGGTTCCAACCTTTAATTTAATGTTGAATGTAGAAGACTAGTATATGTCGATGACCTAACAGGAGAGGACAAACTCATTATAGATGCAAAGAGGAAGTGCTAGAAAGAGTACCTCAAAATGATGTTTGGGATCATGTGTGATCTCATGGCTTGATGTGGCTCAAAAGGACCTTCTTCAAAAGGAGGAGCAGTGATAATGATGTTGTAGACCCTCCTCGTAAGGGGGAGCAGTGATGATGGTGTTGCAGACCTCCTCGAAACGAGGAGCAAGTTGATGATGTTGCAGTGGGATTGCATCATCCATGGACATTTGTCCTAAAGTGATCCATAGACTTATGTCTCCATGTTGTGGTGGGATTGTGTCATCCCTGAACATTAGTCCTAAAGTGATCTGCATACTTCTGTCTCCATGTTGTGGTGGGATTGTATCATCCCTGGACATTAGTCCTAAAGTGATCCAAGTGACCTGTAGAATTTTGTCTCTATGTTGTGGTAGTATTGTATCATCCCTGGAAATTAGTCCTATAGATGATCGAGTGCTACAGAAGATGAAGATCAAAGATGAAGACTCGGTGCTGTGGAAGATGATGCTCCAATAATGAAGATATTGAAGATGTTTCGGTAACTATTTTAGTTGTTGATGTTGTTGAAGAAAAGTTACGATGATTTATAGATGTATCACCTTGATTTTGTTGAATATGATCTCTCCCATTTCTCCTACAGTTGATGTTGTTGTTGTTAGTAGAATACCCTTCTTGCTAAGGGGGAGTGTTGAAATATTGTAACTTTGAAGAATATTCTAAAAGTATTTTATGGTTGTAATCTATCGAATATGTTTTATTTCTCCATCGAGATGCTATTATTGTATTTGGTCATCATAGAGTCATGATGTAAAACCTCCTTTGTAAGTCAGGTCAATAGAACCATCCATAATATAATATTATATTGTTTTGTGTCTTCCTAGGTGAAGTCGGCCCAGTAAGTTTGTTGGGGACGACTTGTTAAGGAAAAATTCAAGTGGAAAATAAAGTATAAATAGAGGAAGTGTTTTCCTCATTTGTACACACACACTCACTTGTGTATAGCGCAACAGAGAGAGAGAAAGAGAGTATACTGTGGAAGAGGAGCAACTATTCTCGTTCTTGGGCTTTTACATTGTACTTGGTCAAACTATATATTGAGGAAATTTTGCAGGGTTTTCTCCCTTGTGGTTTCCCAGAGGAAAATATTTGTGTTCTCTTGTGTTGTTGTACTTGTCTTTCTTTTAGTGATCCTTTTCTTATGGTTATGATGTTATGATGTTAAATGTTTTAGATCTTTGATAACCATTAAAATTTAACAATGATTTGGTTACAGAGGTTTATGGAATAATTTGGTAAGAAGCAGAAGAATAACAAGTTGTAAACTGATAACCATAGTGTCATTCATATTGCAAAGAACTCAACCTTCCATTCTAAGACTAAACATATACAACTCAAGTGCTGTTATCCATCTGAATGGCACCTCTCCGTCCGAGTGCCGACATTCGCTATGTTGGCACACAAAAGGACATTTATGGATTGAGGATTGCAAAAAACACTATAGATGGGTTTATTATGAACTACATTTATCATCCATCCAGCTGGTTATTTTACCTTTTAAATATGTCAAGTCCTGTATGCGACTCTTCTTACATGTAACTCGCGTGTTGTACATGAGCGTCGGTTATTGCATCTCGCGTAGAGATTTGTACGTGGGTTACCCTTACAGCAACTTGCGTGTCATACGCGAGTTTCCAGTATTGATACCCGCGTACACCTTCCTTTGACATTAAAAATAAAAAATCACGATTACTTGAGATTAGTTAAGCCCTTAACCTTAATCACCTTAACTGTCTCAACCTCCTCAACCTTCGAAACTTCCTTATTTCACCAAGTATAAATATAGGCCTTGGGGAGGGTGTTAATCACATACACTTGGAGAGCAAAGTTATGCTGGTGGAGTTTATTCAGAAGTCTTTGGAGCAGTGGAACTCATAATCCTTTGGTTGCAGAGGAGTCCTTGTCTCAGGCGTTGGGTTGTAATCTGAACTCTTTCATTATTGTTAATAAAAAGAATCCTTCTTCCATATGTGTCTTGAATGTCTCTCATATATTGTGGTTTGATAAATACTTATGATTCAGCACTCTGTATATGATTTATCTAACCTGTTTATATATATGTATCATCTTGTATTTGGAGGATTGACTCTTGACAGGTGAAGGAAAAGCATCCCTGAAGACTTTGGAGAAGCAAAGCGGAAGAGGACAAGCTAGGATCAACCATCGTGAATCGGGTGAGTCTTTTCTATCCTCCTATTTCCTTTACTGCACTCTAGAGTCGATTGCCTGCAAGTTTCATGAGTATGTTGGTAACCCCAGACCTTCGGTTATAAGGTGTTTATTCCTATACAATAGAATTGGTGACTCTGCTGGGGAGCCTAGACTACTATAGGTTGTTTCTTTCACCCCTGACTAGTCTTTGCTTTGAAGTTTGTGTGTGGTCTTTTATCCTGGTTCATACTTATCACAGTGTTTGAAAGTCTTGTGGATTTTTCTTATTTTTTGAGAAACATTTTGTACCTGTATGCGGGTTGCTCTTTTGCATAGTCACATACAGAGGCCTGCATATGTGGGTTGCTCTCTTGGACAGTCAGGTACAGTACGCGAGTTGCCCTTCTACTCAGTCGGGTACAAGCCTGGAAATAGGGATTTTTTAGGATTGGGTTTGCTTGTCCCTCTCTTTGTGTAATTCCTGTTTGTTAGTTGGCTTTCTTTATGAATACTGTGTTGTTTGTCTGAAGACCTTTGGCGACCACACTTTGTGCTTTTTTCGTAAAGCCCTTGGGTTTCTTTTGCTTGGATTGTCTTCTGTTTGCATGCTGAAGTAGCTTGGCCTGTTGGGTTATAGGTTGAAGTGTCTCTGTCCGGATCAGTGATCAGGGTCTTGGGCATTGTTTTTCTAGTCTATCTTTTGATGATGGTTGGTTTGTCACTTACCTTTATGAGTTTACAGTGATCTTTTGTCATTGTGTGCACCCAAGCTAGGGTTCCTAGTCTCCCTTTGCTGGTTGATTCTTGGTTCTTTTAGCCTGTTTTACTTCAGTTTGTTTGTTTATACAGTTGGTTAGATCCAAGTATACTCAAGTATAGTGCATTTTAGGTGCATGGTAGAGTTTGAGCATTTTTAAAAGTGAAAAGAAAAACATTGCCAAGCTTTTGCATTTGCTTTTGCATAAGTAGTTTTCATTTCAGTTTTAAAATATAATCTCAAAAACTACAAAAAAATATAGGCTTAGTTTCTTTTATCGTTTGCATTAGTTCATCAATATATATTTACAAAAAAGAAAAAGAAGTTTGCTTTAATAGTGGTAATTTTCTTTGAAAAATACACCTTTACTTTTATTTATTTCTTATCGAGTCAAAAACACCATAGTTCATCACTCCATTTCCTTCTGAGTAAGAAAAATCCCTTTAAAATTAACGCAATAATTAAAATTTACTAGTAATTTTTTTATTTTTAGGGGCCTTTCACCTACTAGCTTAGGCTAGACTTGTGGGATAGGAAGTGTAAACTTCCCATAAGTTTTAAAATTTAGACGTAGTGGACCTTTATTTAGGTAAATCCTTGACTTTATCGATTGTATCTGGGAAGCTCCTCTCAAACGGGAGTCAAGCACAAGGCCGCGTGGAGGCATGGACTGAGGAGATAACCCTTCGATTCCTTGTCAAAACATAAGTCAGGAATTTTACGCATATGGGGATTCTGTCCTAGACAGATTTTCAGGCTCAGCTACCCTACCCATGCGTATGAGTCAGGATTGCGACTATCCCCCCAGACTGTTGGTATAGCTAAGGTAGTCTTTAGTCTCTTGACATTTAGGGTTCATACCTAGGTAAACCGAAAGGCTATTTCTGGTTCACCTTGAACAGGCTTGGAAGGTAACCCTTGTTGTAAGTGTAGGAGGGTGGTTGGGTGATTCCTCCGCTTGTGCCTAAGAACCACTTCAAGGACGCCAAGTAATCGTTCATCAGCTTTCTTCGGGAAAGTACATCTTTCACCCTTGTTTGATTGTTTGAGGCTTTAGGATTTTTATAGTGTATGCTCTGTGGTTTTTCCTATGTTTAGTTGGCCTTAGGGTGTGATTTTTCAAATTTTCAATCATGGAGGACCAACCTATTAGAAGGTCAAGAAGGTTGAGAAACCTTCCTCCTCTCGTCACATTGGAGCCTCCACCTTCACCCCAAAGGCGGAGATTGGACACGGAAGGTTCATTTGAACTGGTACGGATAAGTGAAGTTCTAGGTGAACCAGAAATTATAGCTAACCATTTTGATCTTGATACAGTTGAGATAGAAGACTTGCAGACTAACGAGTTTGCGAGAAACTTTAACACACCCTTGACTGATTTAAACGATCCTGTGATCATTCAGGTTAGACCTTTTGATTCACCTGTGTTAGGTGTCCTTGTGGGTAGGATCATGTCTTCTGTGGAAGAAAGTCCTTTTTTGTTCACCTCAGCCATTCCGGTTGAAGGGGTACTACCTCCCCCGGTAAGTGCCCCTAGATTTGGTATACCTTCTACACCTTTGACTGCAGCGAGCCAGGTGGTTCAACCACCGGTTCACTCAAAATTAGCAGGTACTTCTGGTGATATGGTTACTGGGATCCCCAGTATACCTACTATTCCTTCTTCCTTTCCATATACTACCCAGAGCGGTCCGGTAGGATCCTTGGCATTTGTCCAAGGATTTCCTTTGAATGGGGGGCACATTCCCCCATCCTCTCCATACGTAGGCCCATCACCTTCCTATGTAGGAGTGCAGTTTGGGAACCATACCTCTTATGGGAAAAATTTCCAAACTCCAATTTCGGTCCCGTTTACGAGCTCTCCCTTTTCGTTGTTCAGCGGAGGGATACCGGTTCCTGTCTTTCAGACCCCTGTTTCTATGGGGACGGCCAAAAATTCTTATACTGCACCTCCCACACACAATCCTGTGGCTTACGGATGGAATCTGTTTCAGATTAATCTACCCACTTCGTAACCGGTGGCAGGGGGCAACCCCACTTTTACCCATGGGCATTCAGGGGCAGGTCCCTCTAATCCCCAGGCTGGAACATTTAGTACCCCGGTTCGACCCAAAATTCCGTTCCTGGCAACCTTAAACTTGATAGATTTGTCAAAATTAATGAATGACCCGGTGAGGCATGACCCCTTGTGGCCACCTGTTCCCACCAAATTGCCATCGGACATCCCTAAATTCGAAGGCAAAGTTGGTGAAGATCTTGGGGCTCATGCCACCACATTCCATTTATGGTGTTCTTCGAATTCACTGAATGAATATTCAGTTAGGTTGAGGCTGTTCTAGAGAACCTTAATAGGTACCACGGAAAAATGGTATATTGAATTGCCTTCTGCTGCTTTTAGTAGTTTCTGGGACTTGGCTAGTGAATTTCTTAGCCACTTTCAGCTGCCGGTCCGATATGATTTCGGAATGGACTTGTTGTCTACTTTTAGGAAGAACAAGGCTACCCACATCTCGGATCACATCCAAGAGTGGAGGAGGTGAAAGAGCCTTATAAAAGCCACTATTCCTCCTGAGTTCCTTTTAGAGTGGTTCCTTAAATCCTTGTTTCCCCACATATCTAAGGACGTATCCACCTCAGGAGTAACGAATGAAGAAGAAGCCATTATCAGGGCCCAGCAACTGGATTTAATTTATTAACAATATGGGATCTTGTATGAGATTATCCCTGAGGCACCGAGGCCTACGCACGATGCAGAGAAGCCTAAGCCTGGACCCCTTGCCGATGGTGTGGTTGGGTTCATTAACTCTCCCACCGTAGAATATTTGGCTAAGCAACTTCATCAGTTGTCTGTCAAGAATTCTACGATGGAGGCAGCAAAGGCTGCCCCCTCCCCACAGAGTGCAAATTTTTTTGCACAAACCTCTCAGAAGGGCAATCAGCAACCCGACGGGAAGAAAAAGAAAGGAAAGAAGGGAGAGGGAAATCAAAACAAGCAAAAGCCCGCGAACAATGCTGATGGGGGCAAGAAATAAAAGAAGAAGGTCAAGTTCCCGTGTAAGTTGTGCCATGAGGACCACCTCACTCACCTTTGTCCCCTTATGGATCAAGCCCAGAAGCTGCTTAAAGCTCAACAACCGACTGTCCTGAAGGATCATTTTCCCCAAGGACAGAACTCAGCTTCAGCTTCTAATGTAGCAGGGGGCACTCAAAATGCCCCTGACCCAAACTATATCAACATGGTTCGATCTTCGAATTTGTTGCAGACAAGGAATAAAAATTATGAGAAAGAGACTCTTGAGAAGGGTAAAGCTGTAGGTGAAACTTCTAACCCTCTCACAATAGAGAAGCCTGCTGAAACTATTCTGAAGATACCGAAAGGTGTCTTCAAGAAGACCTTGCATAACCCTAACGCTTGGGATGCTTCAAACTACTCCATGGTTGAAGATTTAGCTCAAACCCCATGTACAATGTCAGCTTTAGAGGTGTTACAGAGTTGTCCCGCTCAGCGGGATGCCCTCTTAGCAGCTTTAGGAAGCATGGACTCATCTAGTCTCATGGAGAAATTTCATTTGTCTGATGTTAAAATTCTTCTACCTTACCATGTAGCCTTATCAATAGATGTCGTCCATGGTGGTAAGACCATTGGAAGGGAAGTTGTTGATGAGGGTGCTTCTACATGTGTTATGTCCTTGACCTATTGGAAAGCTCTCGGATCCCCATAGTTGGTCCCGTCAAACACTTCGCTTACTGCTTTTGATGGAAAATCCTTCCGTCTGCATGGTATCCTGTCGGCTTTTGAAATTAAGTTGGCAAGCAAAGTAGTGTCTGTTGAAGTAAAAGTGATTGATGCTCCTTTGGACTATAATCTGCTTCTGGGAAGGAACTGGACTTATGCGATGTCTGCTATTGCGTCAGCCGTTTTTCGTGTAGTGGTTTTTCCACATGAGGGCAAGTTGGTTACTATTGATCAACTTGATTATACTTGAAAAGGTCGTTTAGAGTCTAATGAGTCCACTGTGCCATTGGTTGATCAGGTCAAACCTATTGCACAGAGCTTGGGGGCTGGAATGTACACATCACTGATGGGCACGTTTGATCTTCCAGCCCCGATTAATTATATCGGTTCTACTAGTGTGGGGAAGTCCATAGCTACGGTTGTTGATAGGACTAATCCTTGGGATCTCCCAATCCCCCATGAATTGAAAGTGGCCTTATCGATAGTGGAGGTAGCTTATCAAGCTATCACTCAAGCCACTGTTGATCCCATTCCAGATCCTCTAACAGTCTTGAATGATTTGGAAGAAGTCTATTTGCATGCATGGGCGAAAAACTCTTCACACTCTATAGATTGTTTAGACATGGTTTTACCTTCTGATGAATCCATTCTGGAAGCCATGAGTGGACATGGTAAGATTTGTGAGGATCTTCATCATCGATCCTATTTTCTTCCAGAACTAAGCAGAATAGAAAATCAAGAGTTTTGTTTGAGACTGTCAGAAGATGTTGATATACCTATCAATCCCTTTCCTAGGGAAGGAATGTTTGCTGAGGGGAATATGGCAAATATTTCTGCCACTATACCTATTAACATCTCTGTGAACCCTGATGTTGTGGAAAACATATATATAGGTGCAAATTGCTCTCCTGAAGAGATTTCCATCTATACTGCCCTTTTTAAGGAATTATGCGATGTCTTTTCCTGGTCATATGAGGAGATGCTAGGCATAGATCCATCGATTGTTGAACATGAAATCCGAACATATCCTGATGCCAAGCCAGTTTGACAAAAGTTAAGACCTGTTAACCTGTGCAAAGTAGTGGCTGTGAAGGAAGAAGTTGAAAAGCTGTTGAAGGTTGGTTTTATCTATCCCATAGCTTTGAATGAATGGGTATCCAACCCTATTCCTGTTGATAAGAAGCAAGGGACTATTCACGTCTATACAGACTTTAGAGACCTAAATAAAGCCTGTCCTAAGGACAACTATCCCACGCCATTTATAGACCAGATCATAGATGCTTGTGCGGGAAGTGAGGTGTTTTCGTTTATGGATGGTTTCTCTGGATACAATCAAATTCAAATAAAACCGGAAGACCAACATAAAACTGATTTCATTTGTCCTCGGGGTACCTTCGCATACAAGAAAATTCCCTTTGGATTGAAAAATGCTGGGGCAACCTTTCAACAGGCTATGAACTTTGCTTTCCATGACATTAAAGCCATTGTCGAACCATACCTTGACGATCCGCCTGCACATTCTCGTAAGAGGATTCAACATCCAGATCATTTACGGTTGATATTTGAGAGATGCAGACATTATAAAATCCGCTTGAATACCCACAAGTGTGTATTCTGTGTCGAGTCGGGAAGATTACTCGGGTTCATTGTCTCTAGTAGAGGCATCCAGGTGGATCCATTGAGAGTTGAGGCCATTGTAAATCTGCCTCCTCCTCGTTCTCTCAGGCAACTTCAAAGCGTGCAAGGAAAGTCTAATTTTATTCGACGTTTTATTGTTAACTATGCCAAGATTACTAAGGGTTTCATGCACCTGCTCAAACAGGACACCCCGTTTATATGGGATGAAACCGCACAACTTGCTTTCGAGGCATTGAAAAAAGCTTTGTTGTCGGCACCCTTATTATGTCCACCAGATTATTCTAGGGATTTTATATTATATCTGGCTG
The DNA here is from genome assembly GCA_001517045.1 of Pseudotsuga menziesii. Lineage (NCBI taxonomy): Eukaryota > Viridiplantae > Streptophyta > Pinopsida > Pinales > Pinaceae > Pseudotsuga > Pseudotsuga menziesii. Next base: position 102,285 of record LPNX010008629.1, on the reverse strand, counting down.
CATCGGAGTCGACCATTGGGGTAGTACTAGTCCAGGAGGATGATAAGCTTGTAGAGCATGTCGTTTATTATCTTAGTCATGCTTTGGCTAGACCTGAACTTAGATACTCCCACGTTGAGAAATTATCCTTAGCAGTTGTTTATGCTATGTAGAGGTTACATCACTACATTTTACTGAGGACCACCACAGTAGTGGCGGATGTGAATCCATTCCAATATGTTTTATCCCGACGGATTGTTGGGGGAAAATTTAACAAATGGATAGTCATTCTCCAAGAGTTTGACTTGGATTTCCAGTCCGCTAAGTCTAAGAAGTCCTTAGTTTTTGCTGAACTTATAGCAGAATTTCCTACTGAGGAAGATGTAGTGGTTGAAGATGAATCATTCCTAGATGAGCACATCTTCTTGATATCCACCTCTGATCCTTGGTATGGAGATATTATTATATATCTCCAGACTTTGAAGTACCTTGTAGCTTCCTCAAGGGAGGAACGACGTAAATTACGCCTTCATGCGAAGAACTACCTCATTATAGGAGATACCTTATATTGACGAGGGGTAGATTCCGTCTTGCGTCGTTGCCTTACCCATGAGGAAGCGGAGATTGTCCTGAATGATTCCCATAGCGGAGCGTGTGGGGGTCATTTATCTGGGTTAGCAACGGCCCAGAAGATATTGCGTGCCAGTTATTTCTGGACCACGATCTTTAAAGATTACATGGAAGCAGTGAAGCGCTGTCATCCGTGTCAGCTTTACACCAGGAAAATGCGGTCACATCCTGCTCCGTTATTTCCCGTTGTCTCGGTAGGCCCCTTCATGAAATGGGGGATTGATTACATGACATGCAACCCAGCCTCGGCTGGGGGGCATAAATACATCATTGTCGCTGTTGACTATTTTACAAAATGGGCAGAGGCAATGCCTACTTTTAAAGCCGACGGGGAAACAACAGCTTTCTTTGTATTCAATCAGATTATTGCACGGTTTGGTACACCCAAAGTGATTGTCACTGACCACGGCAGTCATTTTCAAAATAACATGATGACGGAACTGACTACTATGCTCGGATTCAGACAAGAACATTCATCTTCGTACTATCCACAAGCAAATGGTCAGGTTGAGGCTGTCAACAAAAATTTAAAAACTATCCTTAAACGTACAATTGATGCAGCCCGCTCTAACTGGCACATCATGCTATATCCTGCTCTTTGGGCCTATCGAACCAACGTAAAAACTACTACGGGTTTCTCCCCTTTCCAACTCGTTCATGGAGTGGAAGTAGTTACTCTGATTGAGTGTGAAATCCCATCTCTAAAGATAGCCATTCTGGTGCATTTAGAACACCTTGATGAACAACGTAGAGATGCGCTGACTACTAATGAAGCTCATAAAAATAGGGTCAAAACTTAGTATGATAAATCGGTCAAACCTTGGGTTTTCTCTGAGGGGGAACTTGTCTTACTTTGGGACCAAGACAAAGAACCCCTGGGGGCAGGAAAATTCAAGTCCATGTGGTTAGGACCTTATGTTGTGTCGAAAGTATTGAGTAAGGGCGCATATGAGTTAGTTGATTTTGATGGGAATAAGCTGCCTGAGCCTAGAAATGGGCTCTACCTAAAAAAGTACTATGCCTAGGCCTAGCACTTTTTCTTGTATTTTTCTTGTATGTATTTTTATGTACATTAGGTTGTCGGTTTTGTTTTTTATACTATCTGTTGGTTGTTGCAAATGTCTTCTGAAAGGTATATAGGGTTTGCTGATGGCGCCAGCCGTCACACTTGTAACCTAGCTTCGACAGCATGGGTTATTTATTCTCCCTCAGGACAACTTGTTGCCGCGGGAGGCGCTTGTTTAGGTCCTGCTTCTAATAATTTTGCTGAGTATAGGGCTGTAATTGAGCTCCTATGGGATGCTTTGTCACGTGGTATTACCCAGCTTGAGGTTCGTCTGGACTCTCAGTTGGTGGTTTCCCAGCTCAATCGGGCTTATCAGGTACAAAATCCTATTTTATTACGTTAGTTCATGCAAATTTGTTTCTTGGAAATACATTTTGAGGTTATTACATTCAATCATATTCCACGAAATCAGAATTCATTGACTGATGCATATGCTAATTACATTTTAGATTGTCATCTCACACACATTTTATAAAGATATACAACAAGCATATGAAATTTTTTTGTAAGTAAACTGAAAACAAACAACAATATATATATATATATATATGTAATATATCTGTCCATAGATAGGTCAAGTCTGATCCTCAGATCCCGTCATATACAAAATATACAAAAATGTGGATCGTAGTTCATCAAAATGTCCTAGATCTACGCAGGACCACCCTAGTCACTAGGACCACCTTGGTCCCCATGGTCCCTCTGCACCCTGGCTTCCTCAGCCTCCTCGGCTTCGGCAGCCTCCACAGCCTCTATATATACAAGCACCGCTCTGACCACTCGCTTGAATAGGCATAGCCAGACCAGTGGAACTCCAACTACGAACTCCTGCATGGCAGTCGGGATATGCTCTATCCGCAAGGTAGGTACTCTTTGGGTTAGCCTGGCCAGCTTCCCCTCTAGAACCCTGATCAGTCCTCGGTCTTCGCCTATGATAGGACGAACAAACATGCGTGGGTGCCCTTCAGGGCGGACCGGTCCAATATTTGCATTTTGATACATTTATAGGATTAAGACTTGTACATATGTATATATCTATCATTTTAAAATTCATAAAAATTTGAAAAATGATAAAACTTAAAAATGATTTACCTAGCTCTCCCCATGCTCCTCTTGGAGGGAGGACAAGGTCTGGGTCACCTCGAAATTCCATACCAGCATATGGAAACTGCTCCAGTGCCGGTAGCTGTCGTTCCCACCAGGTATAGAAATCATCATCATATACACTATGTACTGTGTCTCCTCCTCCTTGACGGAGGAAGATGTCTCCCCATCTGCTCAGCCTCGGTTGAAGTGGAGATTTGACCGGTAGAGGTATGGCGAGGCTCAATGCTGGTACTCTCTCTCGAAGAAGGCCACTAATATGCTCGCATAACCAAAGTTTTTTCGCCTTCCTCTCTTGCAATCAGACAATTGTCTCTTCATGATAGGGACAACTCCCGAACACCAATCATAGAGAGCACCATGAAAACAGTCAACTGCCAGCCTCATTTGGTTCCGTGTAGCCAAATGTAAAGAAGAGGATCCTAAAATCCTCACGATGGTGCTAGCAAGTACATGTAGAGTAAAGTCACGGATATGTACAATAGGGACGCAGCTCCCTCTCTTTTGAGTACCTGGTGTGCAAAACACATCTATATAGTTCTGGACACTTAAGGGGTCACCGCCCCTGCCAGTTCCCTCTAAGTTAACCGGTGCTCCTCGACATGACAGACCGGTTATGAAATACATGTCCTCAGTAGTAATCTCCAAGGTTTCACCCTAAAGGTTGAACATCCCCAAATCATGATCCCAATAATTTACCATGAACTCAAGTATGCGGACATTGGCCCGCATGGGTGATGTGCAAAAGAATTTTAGTATCCCACTTGTTCGCAATGCATGTATAGTGGGTGCATTTTGGAGCGCTGCTTGGTCCATTATTTCATGCTCCCTTTCCCTCCATTCCAGAACCATATTTTCACCTATCAAAACAAGTATTTTGATTCAATAATTCCATATAAAAATTCAAATTTTTTTGACTATCTTTAGCCTTTTGTCCTTCACGCAGCACATGCGATTGTCTAGTTAGACATGTCGTGTACTATACGCGACTGTCTATATAGGCAACTTGCGTACAGAATGCGTGTACGCGAGTCTTCACATCGTCAACCCGCGTACGCATCGTGCCATCTTTAGGATGCTTTTCATAATGGAATTAAGACTCAAAATTCATAATTGCTTGGATCAAAATGAAGAGCTCAGGGTGTAGGGTTACCTGCAACTTGCGGAATTCGATTTCTTCGGTTCAAATGTCCACAATGATCGAACAAAGGTAGAAGGACAAACTTGCTTTTTATGGCTCAAAGTTTCAAATGGTGAGTTTTGTTTTGATTTTCAACTATTTATAGAAATTATATTTCTTTAAGTGGGTCTTTTTCTATAGTTTGAAAATTCATTCAACTAATACCATATTTCTTTGTGCTTTGGAACAGGTTTTTCACTATTATAAAGTGTTGTTTCTCCAATAGGGTGGTTTTGTTATTTCCAATACATTTTTGGCACCTTTAATTCAATCCACATTAACCTTAGCAATCAACCTTTTGCCACGGACTATGGTATTATTAACCATTAGTTCCCTGTTTTTTACCATTGTTCTTCCGTGGATAGGACCCTTTTTCATGTGTATCCTTCTTCTAAGCCTATGTTGTCCTTTGGTGCTCATACCGCAACTGTTTCAGGTTCAGGGGTATCCTCTTAGCTATTTTTCACGCCAAATAGAGCTTCTTTTGAATCTCTTTTTACAAGCTATCCCTTTATAGGACTCCCCGCCCTTATGGAGTTTCTTTAGGCCCAGGTCTGACTCCTTCAAAACAGACTTGACTGCCAAGTTAACTCATCCATTCAAGCTCGTTAAGAATATGTGAACGGGCATCCGCATTGGTGGTAGGTTATCTCTTTCTTGGACCATGCGGAATAATACAAGAAAGGATCTCTCTCTTTTCTTTTTGAATTGGGAAGAGTATTCTCAGGTATAGGTTTATCACTTTTCCGGACCCGAGGGACTAAATTTACGGAAAAGGAACACCCGGTTTGAGCTTAGTTTTCTCTTTTTCGTGCTCTGGACCTAAACATGAAAAAGATTTCGAGTGTATTTTGTGTCTTTGTCATGCTTGTTAAACACTTAAGAACAAAGCAATGAGTTTATTGTTGTAAGCCCCATTTCTCCTAACCAAATGGATATTTCTGAGTGATCTTGCTTTCCTTCACACTCATAAAACTCAAGCTATTTTATGTTGTTTTGGAAGGAGCGTTGGGTAGGTGGTAATTTAACCTTTTTCGGACCTCCCTGACTAAGTACGAAAAAGGTTCACCTTTTCTTCTACAGAAGTTAAGAGAGTTCTTCTGTGGTATGTTTTATACTTTTTCGGCCTCAGGAGACTAAATTGGACGAAAAATGACCCCCCTAGAGTCTTCTTTGGAGTTTTCAGACTCTCTAAATGTGAAAACACCAGCTGAGCATGTACTAGTTCGGGCTCATTAAATCCACGAATCAGTGACAATATCAAGCAGTATTTTCCCGTCTCTTCAAGCTTGTTAAAAAATGAAGAGGGATCTGAGTTAACTTTCCTGGACTCGTTAAAATTTAACAGGGAAGGTAAGGAATAAGTTTTCTCTTGTTTTCAGTAATGGCAACATGTCCTCCTTGAACATAGCACTCTTTGTTTTTTCCGATATCCATGTTTCAGTGATTATTTTTCTGTTCAGCTATTACTTTGAGTTTCTTACTCCTCCTCTTGTCCATTATACTTGGGGAATCTGATCATGTCTCCTACATGACAGATAGGTCTAGTTGTTCTATCTATAAGTTAAACGCTGCCTTGGGTCATCTCTGTGTCGTGCTCATTGTTCAAGGACTTCACCCAATGTCTGATCTATAGCCTGATCCCCTCATTGTTATATCTGTTATATATTGTGTCTCCCTTCTTTTGCCCAGTTCCTAGTCACTCTTGTGATCCGTTGGAGGATCTATTGCCTTCCTTATCACAACATGGTTCCATTTTAGTACTTCTTGATGATGAAGACCTAGAGTTTTGACGATCGTACGTTAGGATTCACTTTTATCATTGGTGAATTCCTTTACTTCAGTTGTCGATTATCACCTATTGATTGACAAACTATTGAATCCTTTCCATGTTCGACTTCAGCTTACCCTTATTCACATGGCTTGGATTGTACTGGTTCTTTGGGATCTTTTATGAAGACCTTAGTTCCTCATCTATGGACTAAGTTGCGCAAGATTATGTTCTATTCATATACATAGCTTCCAGATATTTGAAGAATCATCATTATTGTATATTGTGGCTTCGATCCACCTTTGTAATATACGTGATTTCATACTTGTATCATATGATGTACTCAAATATTCTAAAGGGGCTAGTGTTCCAGTCAATTGAACATAGCATCCTCAGATGTAACTTTGTATATGACATTACTATGTATTTGTTTCAGGTACTCTCTTTGCTCCATTGTATTTCTGAGTTCTCCAAAGATAAAGATTATAATGTATTTCGGCCATCATTTCCCTCTGACCTCACACATTAGGGGGCATCTGTTATCCATCTGAATGGCACCTCTCCATTCGAGTGCCAACATTCGCTATGTTGGCACACAAAAGGACATTTATGGATTGAGGGTTTCCCAAAACACTGTAGATGGGTTTATTATGAACTACATTTATCATCCATCCAGCTGGTTATTTTACCTTTTAAGTATGTCAAGTCCTATACGCGACTCTTCTTATATGCAACTCGCGTGATGTACGCAAGTGTCGGTTATTGCATCTTGTGTACAGATTTGTACGTGGGTTACCCTTAGAGCAACTCGCGTGCCATACGCGAGTTTCCAGTATTGATACCCGTGTACACCTTCCTTTGACATTAAAAATAAAAACTCACGATTACTTGAGATTAGTTAAGCCCTTAACCTTAATCACCTTAACTGTCTCAACCTCCTAAACCTTCGAAACTGCCTTATTTCACCAAGTATAAATACAGGCCTTGGGGAGGGTGTTAATCACATACACTTGGAGAGAAAATTTATGCTGGTGGAGTTTATTCAGAAGTCTTTGGAGCAGTGGAACTCAAAATCCTTTGGTTGCAGAGGAGTCCTTGTCTCAGGCATTGGGTTGTAATCTGAACTCTTTCATTATTGTTAATAAAAAGAATCCTTCTTCCATATGTGTCTTGAATGTCTCTCATATATTGTGGTTTGATAAATACTTATGATTCAACACTCTGTATATGATTTATCTAACCTGTTTATATATATGTATCATCTTGTATTTGGAGGATTGACTCTTGACAGGTGAAGGAGAAGCACCCCTGAAGACTTTGGAGGAGAAGCAGAGTGGAAGAGGACAAGCTAGGATCAATCGTCGTGAATCGGGTGAGTCTTTTCTATCCTCCTATTTCCTTTACTGCACTCTAGAGTCGATTTCCTGCAAGTTTCATGAGTATGTTGGTAACCCCAGACCTTTGGTTATAAGGTGTTTATTCCTGTACAACAAGTGCCATTTCATAAGATTTGTTCTGGAAGATGAATTGTTAAAGTAAAAAAAAATACATACTAGTCAGAATCCTATAGACACGTTGACAAATGTAGTAACCACATAGAAATTGAGTTCCTGATTGGTTTCTGTTGACCTTCAAGCGTGAAGGTGAAGATGAGAAATTTTCTAGGTCCAAGGTTCAGAGCATAGTCTAGCAAGTGCAACAACGATGGAATTTTTGTGATTAGTATCCAAGTGGGAGATTGTTGGTTGTGGATCTTGATATTCCTTATTCAAATATTTTATTGTTCAATCATGTTTGTACCCCAGTTTTACTATACACTCGTCCCAACAGGGGTGTGCAAGGTTTCAACGGAGAATCCCCATAAAGAGTTTTTGTTGGGATCTTTGTTGGCCAATAATTTATGGGCCCATAGTATTGGGTGACCCATGGTATTTTCCCATGGTAATTCCCCTATAAAATGAAAGCATTTTAATATGACTGTGTATTGTAATATATCATTGTAAAACAATCTTTTTTATTGTGTGAGAGAGGTGAGAGAGTGAAGATGAAGTGCAACGAGTTTGCTGCATGTTGTATCCCTTCATTTTGTTGGATGGTATAATAATAAAAGGACTGAAAATTTATGTATGGACATAGCCCATCTTGGGCGAACCACATTATATTGGTGTCTCTCTTGTAATGTGTTTAATATTTGCATATTGTTTATTGTTATTGCTCTGTGATCCTGTTTTCTAATAGGAGGTTGTAACCTCCTTCAATTTGGAGCCGATAAATCAATTAAATGCAATCTTTATATTATATAAGAAAATAATTTTGTGGTTTTCTCCCATTTGAGTTTCCACGTAAAATCTTTTGTTTTTGTGTGATGATTAATGTTATTATTAATGGTTAATGCTTGCATTTGATATTAAAGTTTGACATGGTAAAAAGTTCCCAATACATATTCACCCCCTCTTAGTATTGGTGAATATTCTAACAATCATGAAAAGGGTAAAGATTCATTGTCGAAAGATAATCTATTATAAATTTCACTTGTAAAAATGTACCTTGTTGATGTGTTATTATACTATTTAATTAGTTGATATGTTTATAATTAAAGAAAGCAATCACTTTCATTATAAGATGCCAAATGTGGGTGGATTGAAATAGATATTATATACGAAGCTCAATTAAACTTGTTAATGTGAAATGGAGAGCTAGATCTGACAAGGATAAGATTGAGGCTTATTACAAAGTTGGGTTGACTTCTCTTTCCTCCACAATTTATGGTGGTCTCGGGTTGACCCTTCTATTCATCGACCCATGTAGTCCCAATAACCTTAACATTGTCTATCATGATTCTTTATGGGTTAATTGAATGACAAATAAATATGAATTTGTAACAATTTATTTAAGACCAAAATTCTCTAAATTTTTCAAACTTGATTTCACAAGTATATTTATTAACATTGTCTGCCATGATTATTTATGGGTTAAATGAATGACAAATAAATATGAATTTGTAACAATCTATTTAAGACCAAAATTCTCTAAATTTTTCAAAATTGATTTCACAAGTGTATAGTTTAATTTTCATTTCTCCATTATTTAGGTTAGAGTTCTTTGTTCTAAATCAATTTATGAGCATAATCATAATGGATCTGAATATGCTTGGTGTTAGCATGATAAACTAGATACTTTAATAGTATTAAATTCCTCTTGAGACTTATTTTCCCAAATATCTTGTTTTACTAAAGGGATTTACATTTAATTAAATTGAACCTTTGAATTCCATTTTTGTAGATGGAAAGGTAATACATTGCCGATTTTATGTTTTCTCTACTAGAGAGCATAATAATCATGAGATTATTATTTGATTTGAGCATAAGAAAACATAATTTAATAGGATATGTCTAGATGATGGAAATCAATAAGATTAGGTGGTTAGTTCAGTTACTTCAAACACAATGTTTTAATGTGAAGTTTGGCATGAGGTATTTGGTTCTAGTTTGAATGATTCTTATTGGGTTAGTAATTTCTATTTTGTCTCATGGTTGAGCTTCCCTCCACTAGAATATCATAGGGAAGAGTGGGTGAAGCTACACAATTTTTCTTGGAAAATTGCTGGAGACCAATACTAGTATATTATGTTGTCATCATTCTCCACAATCATGGGATACTAACCACCCTACATAGTTGTTTATATGTTGGAAATCAATTATCTTAGTTGGTTAGTTAACTTACTTCTAACATAATGTTTCAAGGTGGACTTTGACATGAGGTCTTTAGTTCTAATCTGAATGAGTCCTATTGGATTAGTAGTTACTATTGTCTCATGGTTGAGTTTCCCTCCATTCGAATATCACAAGGAAGAGTGGTTCATGCCACAAAGTTTTGCTTGGAAAAGTGTTAGAGATCAATACTAATATATTATGTTGTCATTATTCTCCACAATCATAAGATACCAAAACAAAAGTAACTAAACCACCTGCATAGTTACACCTATTTATATGCCAAAGTAATTAGTGGCATGTTCATGTACATGGTCTTGTAGTTGGTTTGCACATGAAAATATAATATTTCTCAACACTACAAAATGGGTAATTATATCATTAAATCAATATATCCTTTTAGCAATTGCTCATCTATCTCATTTTTAGCCTATTTGTGGCCAATTTTGTTTTATTAAAAGTGGCAAACCATGAATCATTGTATTTGTATCTACAAATTCATAAAGAATTAGGCGTTGTATAAGTTTCCAATTTAAGTTGGTTTTAGTCATAAATGTTTCTCTTTTTTAATTAAAAATGATGTAGTCTAAATGTTCTAAAATTTGGATTTTTTTTGCACTATCAAATTCAACAATATAATCTTTGATCAAATTGCATCTATGAATGCATAAGCGAATTCAATGCCATCAAATATCCATATTGCCCTAAGATTGTGCAAATTTAACAATTTATATTTGCAATTTCAACAATTCTTAATTTTCAATTAGATTTTGGATAAAAATGGTAAAAAATGACCCAACTCGTATTAAGTTGGTTTAGTTACAAATGTTTTTTTTTTCAATTAAAAATGAAGTAGTCTAAATGTTATACAATTTGGATTTTTTTTCGTTATCATTATTAGATTTGACAATAAATTTTTGGTGAAATTATATTTTTAAATGCATAAATAAACTCAATACCCTTAAATATCTTTATTTTACTAAAATTATACAATTTTAACAATTCTTATTTTTTTAATAAAAATTTAGATAAAAATGATTGAAAAAAATAAAAAACTAAAAACTAAAAAATTAGATATACATAGTTGATTTTAATTGTTTAAAGGTTGGTATTTTATCACATATCTTTAAAATATTGACAAAATTGAAATTAACCTCTATATACATATATTCTCATCCATTATATATGTATGCTCTTTACTAAACCAATGATTATTAAATATATCCTTACTTTACGAGCCATATCACCCCATTTCTATCCAATTATTTTTTTATAAGTTCTTTACAACATTTTGAAGACTATTGCGAGTGTGGGTAGAAAGAATATTTGTTCATTATATATTATTTATCATTAAAACATTAATATGAATAACCCATACCATATTTTAAAATATAGTTTTGTTTTTTTTCATTATATATTTTATTTATGGTTAAAGCATTAATATGAATAATACATACTACATTGTGTGATAACCTGACAAAAGTATTATTTTAAGAACTTTAAATCTCATACAAGTTTGAAGAGAACAAAACATTCAATATTAATTTTCTTTTCAATTATAAAAGATGTTTAATATTTTTTATTTTTATTTTTATTATGAGCTTTTTAAGATTTTACAAAGATATTTGTTACTGATAAAAATCAAAGTTTTTAAAATGATCTTTTAAATATTAATAACAAAATTTATAATTTAACTTATATATATCAAGTGTGTAGAACATCTAGGTATAAAATGTTGTATACCTCTCTCTATATAAACATGATAAGGTAACATCAAGAACATTAGGCATGCATGATATAATGAAAGAAACTCAAGACAACAAGGTAGTTCTACATACTAGCATTTTTTAACACAAAATTTGACGGCATAAATGTCTAATTTTCGACATATTGTTGTCCACCATTCGACAATCATTTCTTTTTTTAAACGTCGGTTGAATTTTGGTGGATATCCGATGGTATAATGGCCTCATCGGATTTCTGATAGCCACCTGTCGCAACTCTGATAACCCACTATTTTAAAATGTCAGTCGAAAATTCGACAACATTCACTTCATAGATGTCGAAACTCCGACGGAGTCCACCGATAATTTTCACTTCAATGACGTCGAAAAAACGACGAGATAGAGCCGTCGAAGGTACACCATGGTTGTCAAATTTGAGGGAAGTATGACAAGCAAATTTTTACATGGACATCGGACAACCGACAACCACTTTGATGGTTTTCACTTCACCAACATTGGAAAACCGACGAATTAGAGCCGTCGGAGGTACAACATGGTTGTTGGATTTGACGTGAGTCTGATGAGAAAATTTTTACATAGACATCGATCAACTGATGACCACTTTGACAAATTTCACTTCAACGGATTCGAAAAACCGATGCATGAGAGCCGTCAGATTTGATGGATATCTGATGATAACTTGTTACATAGATGTCGAAAGTCCGATGACCTGGTGTAAATTTATAAAAAAAATATTGCTTTATATCCCAAATATCCCTCTATTCCTGCCTATTGACCAAATCCAAACCTAGACTACATGTTGATGGAATGATGGGTACTATGGAAAATGTCACAACTAAGCAATTCTAAATAGGAAATATGTCCTTGTGTTTTAATACCCATCCATTGGAATGCTTATACATATGGAGTTGTTGATGGACAAATTCCTATATCTTATTGTCTAAGAACATTGCCTAAATGCAATTGTAGAGACCTTCTATAACTTATAAATTATAGACACATGTGGTGACCAACACCATAGTGAAAAATTGAAATTTGGTGGCCAATGCGAGAGGTTTAGTGATTTACTTATCAATTTTTTGTCCACCCTTTGAACTACCACCTCACCATGGTTACAGAAGGAGGCCTTAAAGGAAAAGAGGATGACAGGAAACTTGAACTTTTTTCCCTATTAAAGTCAAGACCAATTTTGGAAGATGAAAATAAAGACCTTCACTATTGGCTCTCTGGATAGCACTCAATTATGGCTCATTGAATGTTAGAACCAAAGAAAACACAAAACATATCAAAGCAATCCATAGTAGTTTTGCTAGGATTGTTATCCTTAATTGATGGTCAAGAATAATCATTACTTTCTAACATGTCTTGCATTTTGGATAAAAAATAAAATATCAATAATTATTGGATGACACATTTTAACACATATACTTGAAATAAATAACATTATTAAATCTACAAATTACATTTTTTAATAGTTTCCTTGCAACTAAAAAATAATAACAATGATAAATCATGAGCTAATGCATTCAGTGTGTCTAACTAATAACATTATAAGCACCACCCCATTCAATAACACGACAATCTTTTACATTGCATTAATGTTATCATTGTGGTACCAAATAATCACAATGTGAGGTTCGTAGTAAAGAAAAATAAGAATTTCAATTTTTAGGATGCATTGCCATTAAAAAATTAATCAAGGAATAAAGCTAATATAACCTGACATACTTGATCATACCAAAAAGAAATTCCATAAGAATGTTGGGTACAAAAGTTCAACTTCAAATTTGTTGATTCTCACTCAACCATTTATCTATATTAAAAAAATCCAGAATAAATGTCCCCCCAAAAAAGTTCAAATTACAAAAATTTTAATTGACTGTAATCTCAATGCACCAAATTCTCAGCTTAGGGGTCTTGATTTTACAGCTTGGACTTGAATAACTTCCTCAACATCGGAAGCCAAGGAATCATTCGAATCCAACCAAAGCAACAACTCATTATTGTCCATTTCTAACACCATCTCCAAGTTAAAACTGTAAACAAATACTTCATTAGCATTTAGCTTGCTCATCATGGTCTAGGTTCTACTTAGGAACCAAAAAAATTTTGAAGTAGAGAAAGTCATAATTTTATGAGTTTAAAGGAGCAATTTTTTTGAAGTAGAGAAAAAAATAATTTTATAGGCCTCACAAATGACCTGATGATGTTGAACAAGAGGAAACAAGCTCTCCCTAAGAATCTGATTCTGTTGTTATGTTGTTGTAGCATTCATTGCTCCATGTCTCCGAGGCTTCATTTGTTTCTACAACAAAACTTACTCTGGAAATAGATGCAGATTTGTTCACTACAGTTTAGGGTGCAAAATAACTTTGGAGACTAAATTCTGTGTCATATTGTTGATTTTTCTAGGTCAACCATAAGGTGTGTATTTGGCAGCCTAAAGATACCAACAAGGATGCTTCACCACAACATTCCAGAAAATTTAAAAAATTCCACACAAACAATTCACCGCCTCTTCAAAAATCCAAAATTATTGATGAAAACATTATAAAAAAGAAAGAAAATATATGAATGCTTATGACAACGGATTTTACTAAGTGGAAGTTTCTATATTTAAATCAAGGCTAGAACAATCAGATTGCATTACCTGCTGATTTCCAGGCATATCTTAGTATGTAGATGGGGGCATGGCCTGTTGTTGCAATGGTGTCACATAAGATATTGGTTGACCTGGATGAAGAAGCATGTGTCTAGTTATACCTAGACTCAGTGGAATTTGTTTCTCAAGATTATTTTTAATCTATGATAAATACATTGCAAACTATATAAGAAATTGCATACATTGCAAACTATATTAGAAATGACAATCATAACAATGAAAGATAAAATGAAAAAAGAAAAAAAATATCAGATTCGATAATTCCATTTAAAAAAATGAATTCTTATGGCAGCAAGTTGCATATGTTGGAAAACATGTCTTTGTGGAGGGGCCAAACCACTTGATGGCCACCATCCTGATTGTCTTAAATTACGTGGATGCATGACTCCTTGACGTGGGACAACAAAAGAAGTTGGTGGATAATACGTAGTAGGATATTCCCTGAGAACAGACACCCCTTGAGGTCCAGAAAGGGCTGGAATAGGTAGAGAAAAATGAGCTTGCAAATACATGTGTCTAACCTCCTTGCATTGAGCAATAACTACGTAAAGAGGTTTACTATGCAACATATACCCTGCATGTGCACTCAAAATTCAAACGAGTTACATAATGACTAATAGATGGACCATGGGATATTAGGGTGACTCATCAACATATATTACTAGATAATTTTGTCATAGCTTTGTTTTCTTCTTGGAGTTGTAAAGAAAACAAATCCAAATCCTCTGCTGAGTCCCTTTTCATCCCATATAATTTTTGCTAAAGTGATCGTCCCACAATGACTAAATATTTTTTTCTTCAGTTCGCCATCTTCAAATGCATCATCAATGTTTTTAATATAAATATTTGGTCCCTAAACACAAATGCAAATCCAAACAAATTATAAGAGAATATTGCCCTGAAAAAGAAAGGCACTTCAAAATTAAAATACCCACCTCAAATTTTATAATCTTTTGGCGTTTCTCTTCGTATTGCCGTCACAACATTTTCTCACGCTCAACATTCTTTTGAACCCTTCCAACCTATATGACCTTATTACCTAGTATTATAAAAAATTACAAAAAGAGAAAGAATACCAATGAACAAGTTAATGTTGCTGTAAAACATAATAAATATTACCAATATATAAATATAATATTGTCCATGTAGACTTACCTATATGGACACCATTCATGCTCTCCACTGCTGTTTTGGCATTATATGGATCTTCAAAGTTGACAAATCCAAATCCTCTTGGATTGCCTCTTTCATCCTTCATTACAACTACGTTAGATATTCTGCCTAACTTTGAAAACTTCTCATACAAAAGGTCCTCAGTTACATGATCTTCCAAGTTCTTGATATACAAATTGGTGAATTTTTGTTCAACAGAAGATCCAATATTATCGTTCCTTCTAATTAAATTTCCCACATATCTACATACACAAAAAAAAACAAAGCATTTAAAAAATATACATTTGAAAGTTTAGATATCATTTCTCACATATTCGTGCCAGAAAAAAGCAAAGAGATTGATGAACAATGGAAAAGAAGATTATGAGATATTTAAATATTTTGTTCAAGCAATAAAATAGGGATTCACATTTTAGTCCTCTAGAAGAAGACTAACAGATTGACAATAGAAGGACCTGCGCGAATTGATGTGCACCAATTTTTGCAGGTTTTCCAATATGTGAGCATTTTTTTATTTGTATGTGCCAAGTCAGGATTAAATGCAATTCTGTCTGTCAACACAATACTAAAGCTAATAAGTGTTTTCCTTGATAGAATTGTTGATTGCTACATATAAGGGTTTAACATTTCTTCAACTCAAGAATAATAGAATAAACATCAAAATTCACATGTATTGAGCTAATGTTGTTTTCCAAAACCCTGCAATCATGTTACTTAAACAACCTCTTTCTAGTAAAATCCTCAATTAGCACAACAACATTTCAATGTTAATAGGTCAAAAACCTTACTTACACTTGCTTGTACTCTATCAACATGCCATTAAACTTTTCAATGGCTAAGTTTGCAGCTTTCTCCGTTTCAAAATGCACAAATCCATATCCCTTTATTTTCCCATCGTGTATATATACTCTACAGGACAAATGTTCCCAAATTTAACAAACTTTTCATGAAGATCTGCACTTCCAATATTCTCATGCAGATTTTGCAAGCATCCAACAAATCCCATGCCTAGGAGTCAATTAATCGATTGAATTTTATACAAAATTGGTACAGTTTTGGAAAAAGAACATCAATCTTATCCTAATTCACCAAAGCATAAATGCTTTAAAACATAAAAAAATTACGACGGGAGTTTTAAAATATACCTTGATATATAATTTTTTGACTCCACTATTGCGTGCTATTGGGTCTTGGTTGTACCGCATGATCCTAATGGTTCTCCCATTCAGTTGTGTGTAGTTCGGACCCTCAATGGCATGTGTAGATGAACAGAGATGGAAGAAGCTCATTAATTATTCAATTAATTAAACAAGAATGAAAAAGAAATAAAATAAAAAGATTCACCATCTGAAGGGTCAAAACTATTGACGTATCCATATCCAAGGGAGACAATACTTACACTCTCAAACACACCACTACATATGTCTCTTTTTCTATAGCTGACGTGGTGATAAAATATCAAAGAAGAAAACGTGGTGATAAAATATCAAAGAAGAAAACTGAATCCTCCATGATCCTTTCTAAAGTGGAGAAGAATTTGAAGCATCCCTTCTGACCCGAACCTAATAAATTCGTGAGATGTGTCAATTGAGTAATTTCAAACTTACTATGTTCAAAAGCCCCAAGGGTTAGCTCAATTGGTAAGACGTGCGTACACTCTCTCAGTTCGGGGGGAGGTCACGGGTTTGAGCCTTGAGTCTTCTGGGGTTAGGTTTTCTGCTAGTATGGTCGGCGGTTTACTACCTCTACCATCCACGAATGTGGGGAAGTATTGCTAGGTTTCCTGTAGATCTTTCCATCTGAAAAAAAAAACTTGCTACGCTGGAACATAGGTATTAAGTTTTCTATTACTAAAAGGATACCCATACATGTATTTTATTAACAAGATATCAATATATATATTTTATCAACTTTCATTTACAATAATGTTGGATATATAACCCATCCCTACTGAATGTGAGGCATATAACTCATCTCTTATAATTTTTTGTTTCAAATTCCTTTTACTCTTACTTAGGATTTCATGTCTTTGAAATCTATACTAACTTCTTTTAATTTGAATTTATTTATGTAATTTTGGTTTTTATAATGTATTATTTTTTAATTTGGGTTCTCTATATTTTAATACATTTTTTCAATTAAGATTTTCAAAATATATTAAAACATTTTCCTTCACATACATATAAAAGTTCTATATCCATTAGGGTTTGTGTATAGGTTTTTTTATAGCATAGTGATCCATATAAACCATTAAGGAAACAAATTACCCATATCTTCATTATGGCTCCAAATTCTTCTTCTTAGTACTTACTAAATTTATAATAGATATTTATAATTGTTTAAGGGTAGCATTCTTATAATAGTAATAGTAATAGCATTAATAATATATTTTTAAGGTGATAGCCTAGCCAAATACCAATATGGTGTATGAGACCCCCTTCCTGGTGGGACAAGCTCCCCCACCCCCCCTCCTTACAGTCTAGCCAAACTCCAATTTGAGGACCCCCTTCTTTGAGGAACTAGATCCCCTCCCAGGACCTCTTCCATGCAACAATTTGACTGTTAAAGTCTACTAAAGTGTACATACCTTAGCCCTCTTTGAATCTAAAATTATGACTTTTGAGGAGGAAACACATGTTTTTAACCATTAAGCTCACTCAAGTTGTACAAAGTTTGTGTCGACCACTTAATTGTCCACTCTAGGGACTTACATGTGCAACTAGTAAGTGTGCATATGCTTTACCGTGATTTAGGTATGTGATTGGGCCTTTTACGATTATAAAGGAACCAAGAGTGTGCTTTCAACAAGATCCGTCAAAGTTTTATCTCAGGCCAACTCATATTCATCATCACATTTACACTCACCAATTCAACAATGACCCACAAGTGGTCTCTATATTGAAATTAGTGGATGATTTGTGTGGGACCTCCAGCAAATCCACACTAATCCAATTGGGCTTCATAGAATCTAATTTCTCTAGCCATGTCAATGAAACCTTACAATCATCATAATTTGTAATAGCTCAATCTATCTTTGTAACTAACTCATAAAATGACAATATTATTTTGTATCTTATTTAAATAGATGCTACCTCATATGTCGATTTACAATGAATTTACACAGTCACCTTATTATTTTATGATGCAATGAACAAAGCGAAAAAAGTGGCTCGACTTGGAAGGATAAAATCATAATATACATGATTATCGTGAATAAACAAGCCATATTTTTGAACTATCAATCAACCTAAAAGAATAAAAAAGGTGTTTATGGTCGCCAATAAATAGTGAATGCTCCACACAAAACACTAATGTGTGAGGAGAAAAAACATCAAAGAGCACAAAACCCCTTTCAACGGGCAGCCAAGAGGCCAATCACGTTTTTTTACTTCCTTTCCCTTAGGGTTTATAACACTCCTTCACTTTGTTCTTGAGTGTTTTGAGGGTCGCCCTTTTATGCTTTTAACCTTTTTATTTTTTTATTTATTTAATTCTGGTCATCCAATGGTTGTGAGTGTCTTTTTTTTCTAGTTTAAATTGATAAGTTTTAATGTTTATGTTTAAAATATGTGTTATTTATTCTATTTATGATAATTTTTTACTAATATCACGTATACGTCAACTTTTCTTTGACACTAAAATTTGAATACAAAATGAATCCAATACTTTATGATCAACAATAAAATTACATTACTTTTATGATAAATGTCTTTTTTAATGATTATATCTAAAGATTTAGATTTCCATTTTCAATAAAAATTACATCATCTAAAGTTTTTTTAATTTTCTTGCAAACTAAGATCAATATTTTGGATTGTAAAAATAATACAATTGGGAATACGGGAGAGAGAGAGATGCACACACAAACACAACTAGAGAGAGAAATATGCTCACACATACAAACACATCCAGAGGGAGAGATAAAGAAATAAGAAACAATAGCGCACACAAAAGTCAAACAACATTTTATGGGGTATTGTTAAGAAACTGACGCATACTTGAATCCGAGGAGACAAGGGAAAAGCAAGACACATGGTATTAATAATGCTACATGACAATAATTTGAGATGTAATCATGAGGAAGTTTCAAATATGTAGACCCAAAAACATTGTAGAAAGACAAGAAACTGCATGTGAATTACTTTACTCATAAACAGTAAGAAAAAGGAACCATGAATAAATACGCTAAAAAAATCTTCTTGAGAAAGAAGAATAGCCTCAAAGCATAAACTATATGTGAGAGATATTATCTGTTTGAAGGTCAGAGGCCCTATCATTTATCTTCAATAACCATATTATTACTAGATGGAGCATGCACCATAGTTTATACTGGAGGGGACAGTGTTTAGAACATGCCCCTACTAATAATGGGATTACTTAACATCTAATTAATTATCGATGGTATTATCATATGAATCCCAAATGGAGATATGAACTAGCAAGCATTCCCACCAAAATATATTCAAACATTAAACTAGCTTGGAACATTAAATTTTCTAATATGCATGGGGAATATGAGAGATTTTCATACCACTTCCATGTCCAAAATAGATAAACATGTCATGTTTTTGGAGAACTGAAATGCACTCATCCGGAGAAGGAAAACTCCCATTTTACCCTGTAAAACATTTTTTTAAAGTCAAGAATGCACTTATAAAAAAAGAGAAACTGCAACAATTCAAGTTTTCGAGCATATCTTACCTCCCATCCTTTCTGGTTCTTGAACCAATCCTCAAATTCCACTTGTGTGCTACCAAGGTATCCACTTGGATTCAACAAGTAAAATGTATTGTAAGGGTCAACAATTTGTAACCTAGGTGATTGTTCTAATACATAAGACTTTATGTTTTTCCTTGAAGAACTTTCCTACCTTTTGTTCTTTGGGCTGATGCACAATCATGGACTCCTTTAAAGACACTTTAGATGCCACATAATACTAGAATTAATGGAAAACTCTGACTTTAGGTGACAATTAGGGGTACTTCCCTAATTTATTTGAAGATGAAGTAAAAAGAGAAAAGATGGGAAATTGAATCAGCTTTCATAATATATAGCATTTATGCATAGAAAATGTGTGTAAATGATTATAAAATTAGTTTCCGTGAAAGTGGGTTTTCAAATTTTCAGCACATCTTAACATGTATGTTTGTGCGGGTGCAACAATATACGAGGTAAATGATGTCAATTTGGGATAAAATCTTGCAGACATATAAAGGACATATGGTCCTAGTGCAACACTATTTATTCAAAAAATTTTATGAACTTTTATTATTATTATTAATTATTGAAGTCACAAAAGCTTGAAATTAAAACCTTATGTGCAGGTGCAACACTTTAGGGGAAAAAATTAATGAAATTCTTGATTTCTAAATATAGATTGTAGAGCTTGATCTCATCTAGTGCACCATATAGTTTTATTGGGAAATGGTGATGGAAATCAAAAGTCATATAACAAATAATCGATGTATGTATTTTCAAAAACTGACGTGCGTCATTTAGAAAAATAATTATAAATAAATAAAACATAGTTTTGAAGGAAAAAATTACATATTTAGAATCGTAAGATCGTACTCTACAATATCCTATATTTTCATAAAAAAATATTGTGTATGTCATAGCAAAACACGCCATCTAAACTGAGCATATTGATTGAGTTCTAAAAGACAAGCAACAACCCTGGTTTATTTGTCCTAGCCAATAGGTTCGATAGTCCGAAGCTATTTCCGAACCTAATGCCAAACCTTATTCCCGCCAATTATTTTAATTTTAAAATAACACATATGCGTTATAGCTTATTCATATCGCATATGCGATATGATAAAGCTATAATGCATATGCGTTTTGTCTTAACTAATTTGGTACGAGAGTAAAAAATAGTAATGGCATCCTTAGCCCATTATAATACCATTTAGACAAAACTATGATGGACACAAATAATTCCTCTTTTTAACAGTGAACGAAGCCATGGGTTGTGCATCCAAGAAAATAGGGCTATGCATCATCATTGTCATCCTCCTCCTCCTCCTCCTCATCACCCTCATCCTCCTCCTCCTCATCATAGTCATCATCCTCCTCATCATCACCATCATTGTTCATCATCATCTTCATTGTCACCCTCATCCTCATCATCATCATCACCCTCATCCTCATCCTCCTCCTCCTCATCACCCTCATCCTCATCAACATCATCATGGTCATCATCATCATCATCATCGTCATCATCTTCATCGTCACCCTGATCCTCATCATCATCATCACCCTCGTCCTCATCATCATCATCATCATCATCACCCTCATCCTCATCAGCATCATCATGGTCATCATCATCATCATCATCATCATGGTCATCATCATCATCATCATCACCCTCATCCTCATCCTCATCATCCTCATCATCATCATCACCCTCATCCTCATCAGCTTCATCATGGTCGCCATCATCATAATCATCATCCTCACCATCATCATCCTCATCCTCATCCTCATCCTCATCATCATCATCGTCAACCTCATCATCATCATCATCATCATCACCACCCTGATCCTCATCATCATCACCATCATCACCATCATCATCACCATCATCACCATCATCATCATCATCATCACCACCACCATCCTCATCAGCATCATCATCATCATCATCATCACCATCATCATCCTCATCCTCATCCTCATCCTCATCCTCATCCTCATCATCATCATTGTCAACCTCATCATCATCATCATCATCATCACCACCCTCATCCTCATCATCATCACCATCATCATCACCATCATCATCATCCTCATCATCATCATCATCACCACCACCCTCATCCTCATCGTCATCATCATCATCATAATCACCCTCATCCTCATCATCATCATCATAGTCATCCTCCTCCTCCTCCTCCTCATCATCATTGTTCATCATCATCATCATCATCATCACCATCATCATCCTCATCGTCATCATCATCATCATCATCACCATCCTCATCATCATCATTATCATCCTCATCATCCTCCTCCTCCTCCTCCTCCTCATCATCACCCTCATCCTCATCCTCATCATCATGGTCATCATCATCATCATCATCACCCTCATCCTCATCATCATCATCATAGTCATCATCCTCCCCATCATCACCATCATTGTTCATCATCATCTTCATTGTCACCATCATTTTTCATCATCATCTTCATCATCACCCTCATCCTCATCATCATCACCATCCTCATCATCATCATCATCATCATCATCATCATCATCACCACCACCACCCTCATCCTCATCATCATCACCATCATCCTCATCCTCATCGTCACCATCGTCATCATCATCATCATCAGCATCACCATCCTCATCATCATCATCACCATCATCATCCTCATCCTCATACTCATCATCATCATCATCAACCTCATCATCATCATCATCACCACCACCCTCATCCTCATCATCATCACCATCATCATCACCATCAACATCATCCTCATCATCATCATCATCATCATCACCACCCTCATCCTCATCATCATCATCATCATAGTCATCCTCCTCCTCCTCCTCATCATCATCATTGTCCATCATCATCGTCATCATCATCATCATCATCACCATCATCGTCATCATCATCACCATCCTCCTCCTCCTCCTCATCACCCTCATCCTCATAATCATCATCATGGTCATCATCATCATCATCATCACCCTCATCCTCATCATCCTCATCATCATAACCATCATTATTCATCATCATATTCATCGTCACCCTCATCCTCATCATCATCACCATCCTCATCCTCATCCTCATCATCATCCTCATCATCATCATCACCCTCATCCTGCTCCTCCTCATCATCACCCTCATCCTCATCCTCATCATCATGGTCATCATCATCATCATGGTCATCATCATCATCATCATAATCATCCTCATCCTCATCCTCATCCTCATCATCATCATCATCACCCTCATCCTCATCATCATCATCATAGTCATCCTCCTCCTCATCATCACCATTATTGTTCATCATCATCTTCATCGTCACCCTCATCCTCATCATCATCATCCCCGTCATCCTCATCATCATCATCATCACCCTCATCCTCATCATCATCATCATGGTCATCATCATCATCCTCATCCTCATCATCACCCTCATCCTCATCATCATGATCATAGTCATCATCCTCCTCATCATCACCATCATTGTTAATCATCATCTTCATCGTCACCCTCATCCTCATCATCATCATCATCACCCTCATCCTCGTCATCATCATCATAGTCATCATCCTCCTCATCATCACCATCATTGTTTATCATCACCACTCTCATCCTCATCATCATCACCATCACCCTCGTCATCATCATCATCATCATCATCACCCTCATCCTCATCATCATCATCACCCTCATCCTCATCATCATCCTCATCGTCATCATCCTCATCACCATCACCCTCATCCTCATCCTCATCATCATGGTCATCACCATCATCATCATCTTCATCGACACCCTCATCACCATCCTCATCATCATCATCATCATCATCATAATCATCATCCTCATCATCATCATCACCCTCATCCTCATCATCCTCATCATAGTCATCCTCCTCCTCATCATCACCATCATTTTTCATCATCATCTTCATCGTCACCATCATCCTCATCATCATCACCATCCTCATCCTCATCATCATCATCATCATGGTCATCATCATCTTCATCATAGTCATCATCCTCCTCATCATCACCATCATTGTTCATCATCATCTTCATAACCATAGATAAATGTAAATTGCATATATTTAGTGGGCACTAAATCGCATATGTGATATATCCCATATGCACTAAATCGCATATGCGTTTTGGAGAACATTTAAAAAACTTTCCCGTTCATTAAAAAGCATTGTATCAATATCACATATGCGATATATCGGAGGTGCGTTATATCGCATATGCGATATGTGTTTTATACAAAATGTTGGCTGGCGTGCTATGGGCCAGGTTTACTGTATCAAAAGACATAATTCGTCTGAACCCGCACACAAAGAACTGTTCAACATGCAATTTTTTATCATTACTTACATAATTCCATAGTTTTGTATAGGTTTGGGTGGATTTCAATGGGGAATGTACGTAATAGAGGACAAAAGTCAACAAGGAAGGTGCTTACACCGGAAGAAGTAGAAAATAAAAAAGAAAAAAAGAGGGAAGATTCAAGAAATCATCGGCATTCATTACATGAGCAAATAGTTCCCATTCCCCCTCAACAGATACTGACGTAGAGGTTGAGGAATATAATGCAACATTAAAGGAAGCTCATTATACGGAAGTTGATATTATTGATCCATTAGTAAATGGACAATCTTGTGAAGAGTTCAATAATTATGTTACTCTCGATGCAAATGTGACTCAGCAACAACCATGTTCGGTGATTCAATCTCCTAATCAAAGTTGTGAGTCTATAGTGGATGTAAACGTCACTCCAACATTTCAAACGGCAACAAATTTTGCATCAAAACGAAAGAGAACTCCTAAACGAATACAAGTGGATGAGAGCGGATTGACTTCCATGGAAGGCAAGGTGGCTAAATGCACTATCCTTCATCATCGTTCTCAAATAATGAAACAATATTTTGATAACAAATCCGAAGCCGGTAAATGCCAATTGTTTTTAGCTTTGCTTAAATCTAGAAATATGGAAATTGTTAGAAGAAATTTAGGCATAACAACAATGAAGAATATCGAATCAAGTAATCACATTGTTAAATCTCTTGCTACTGCATTCACATCGATTGGTAAAAAAACTCGTTCACAAGACTGTAATGTGGCTCGTCATGTATTGGCTGAATCAATTGTATGTAGATCCACAAGACAACGTCATTTACTTAAATGCACATCACAAATTGTGCCTTTACATCCAAAGACACTAAAAAAATATTCAGTAAGAAGAGACAACCTTGATGTAGAGGGACAAATGGAAACATTATGGGAATTTAGCGGTAGGTTGCCCCGCAAAGACATGAAGTTAGTAGAAGCAGTGAAGGGCCTAGTGCAAACGTTTTGGCATGATAACACTAGGCCTTCTTCTAACACGAAGGATGTGTTAAAACATTGTAGGGGTTCTAGAAACAATGAACCTCATTTTAAAAATTATCTTGACATGACACAAACTCAACTATTCGAGATGTTTAAAGTTTCCATCGTAGAGCTTAGGCTCGGGAAAAGATCTTTTGAAAAATGCAAGCCTTGGTATGTTAGAATCAATACCATCCGGAGCACTTGTTGTTGTAGATACCACATAGAGTTTGACCTATATTACCATACATTTGCACATATACATCATTTCTTGCATCCTAATCATGTGCAAGAATGCTCAAGTACAGTACCGCCAATGTCATCCAGAGATTTCATCCATAGCATAATGTGTCCAAGGCAAGATGGGCAGACACATTACTTAAAACAATGTGTAGACGATTCTTGCAACAATTGTGGTGGGCTATCATTATGGTCTGATTGCATCCATGAAAGTGAAGATCAAGCATTCAGGAATGCAATTGTCGAGAAGTAGAACTATCATTAGGAGACATATCAGCTACATGATGGTAAAGAAAGCAGGAAGATTAAATTGGTGACTTCACAGGTAAATTGTTGAATATTGACATATTAATATTCATGTACACATTTTTTATTATGTGGTTTATTGACATATTAATATTCATGTACCAGGTGCGAGTATGTGATTTTATTCCAGAGTTTCGTGGAAAGATCCAAATGTACATTCAACATGTCGATATGGCACGGTGGCAAGATGAGCAATTCAGAATATGTCGGGACACCTTCCCTCTCGGAACAATACTATCAGTGGTTGACTTTGCAGAAAATTACACCCTACAACCACAAAATGAAATTCAAAGCCAATACTATCACTCAGAGCAGGTGAGCATAATGGTGCATATCACATATCGACATGGGCAAGATAGCAATGAAGAGAAACGTGTGATACTGAAAGAAAGTCACTTCTACATAAGTGACGACAGGACCCATGAAATCCACTACGTGCAACATTGCTTTAAATTATTCTATGATCATGTGATAGCTATGGATATACCATTTTATCGTCATTTCATTTGGTCATATGGTTGTGCTAGACAGTTCGAGAATGCACGTGTATTTGAATGGTTGTGTTTGTTCCACATAAAATACAAGGTTCCACATGTATGGAACTACTTTGAAACTGGTCATGGAAAAGGAGAGCACGATGGTGCTGGTGCATGCATTAAAACTACCCTTCGAAGGGAAGAGATGAAGTTTACAGGTGCTCGCCTTCGAGATGTTGCATCTATAGTCAAATGGTGTGCATCTGTCATGGGAGAACAAGCAACAAGAAAACACTTAGTGCGAAGAATATTCTAGGAGGTGACAAATGTGGACCGATCACAAACACATCGGGTGAACACAGTGCATGGAACTTGATAGTTTCATTCAATTAGAAGCTCAGACAACTCGACCCTACAAATTTGGACAAGATTGAAGGCTTTCTTTTGCAGTTCCTGTAGCATCGGTGAATGGGATGATTGTGAGGATACAGATACCGTTGATACATGGGATAGAGTGACACTTGGCACCAATTTCAATGGGGTTAATGAAATAGACTATTTGGAAGATGATCAGACACATATTTCTACATACTATGATCACATATCGGATCTCATACAAGCAGGTACATGAGTAGTACCTAAATAAGAAAATGCATTTATGTATTGTTTACTTGACCTATGTAGAATTTAATTTATGTAGAAATTAGAAATGCAAGACCTTATTTACAAAATGTATTGTTAACTCGACCTATTTCCTTTCACAGGTCAGATATATGCAGTGGTTTCCAAAAAAAATAATGAATGGGTTCTGACTATTGGTTGGCACGTTGCTTAGAGGGGAAACAAACCATTCTAGAACCTGTTACAGATGATGAAAATATTGAATTCCCAACCGGCTCGATGGTTATAAAATGGGAGTACTTGACACTTGCAGCACAACAGAAAAGAAAGGGTGGGTATGTATATCAGGATTATAGACTAGGAGCTATTGTATACCACTTCACCAACCTAGTAGTTGGTATAAACATCAAGCTACGTACACTTGGTCACAAAAATAGGTCACATGTACGATACTTGCTACCTCATATAGAGCACGAAAGATTGATGGACACCATCGACACCATAGATGATCTGGATGTCCTACTTGTATGAGTGCATTGTTAGGTGCGTTATTTAACCTTTAAAGTGAATTCTGAAGCACAATTTCAATTATTTAGCCTTACTTTATTCCCAATGTAATAAACCTGTGATTGACAGATACCATTCACAACCATAATATTATTCAAAGGATACTGGACACTATAAACACAATCGTACAACCTCGGGTGAGTTATCTATAAATCATGTTTGCACATTTTCAATGGGTTCTCTTTTCTTTCTTATGATTTTACTAATGTCTAGCCTTTTGTGTGCCTAGGATACAAACACAATCTACGGCACATTGTAGGCGTCAAGAATGGTGTCTTTAGACACCACCAAATAGAATTTGGAAAATAACAAACTCTCGAGTTGTTGAAATTTACATTTCTTGATGTTTTTAGTTTAATATACATTTAATTACGTTGACATGTACAAATCGGAAACCAACTAGGCTTACATGATCACCAATATTTGCATGCACCAACTAGGGTTGACAAGGTATGAGATGGAACTAGGGTTTAGTGAGCAATTTGCAAGTTAAGAGAGGGAACTAGAAACACATGATCACCAATACTTGCAAGCACCAACTAGGCTTTCATGAACACCAATTTGCATGCACCAACTAGGATTGACAAGGTATGAGATGGAACTAGGGTTTAGTGAGCAATTTGCAAGTTAAGAGAGGGAACTAGAAACACATGATCACCAATACTTGCATGCACCAACTAGGATTTCATGAACACCAATTTGCATGCACCAACTAGGGTTGACAAGGTATAATATGGAACTAGGGTTTAGTGAGCAATTTGAAAGTTAAGAGAGGGAACTAGAAACACATGATCACCAATACTTGCAAGCACCAACTAGGCTTTCATGAACACCAATTTGCATGCTCAACTAGGGTTGAAAAGGTATGAGATGGAACTAGGGTTTAGTGAGCAATTTGCAAGTTAGGAGAGGGAACTAGCAACACATGGCCATGTACAAATCGGAAACCAACTAGGATTTCATGAACACCACTTTGCATGCTATCACTAGGGTTGACAAATAATGAGATGGAACTAGGGTTTACTTAAACCAATTTAGGGTTTGTAGGGTATGATGTATGTTAGTATGGTATGATGTTAGTATCATAGGGTATTGTAGGGTATGATACGGTATATATTACACATGCATGCATGACTTAGTGTTATGGTATATTGTTAGTATGTTATATTATGTTATGGTATGTTATTGTATGTTAGTATGGTAAATGCATGATATGTTATGTATGATGTATGGTATTGTATGATGTTATTGTATGTTAGTATGGTAAATGTAAGGTATGTTATTGTATGATGTTATGTTATATACATTTAATTACATTTCCATGTACAAATAGGAAACCAACTAGGCTTACATGATCACCAATACTTGCATGCACCAACTAGGATTTCATGAATACCAATTTGCATGCACCAACTAGGCTTTCATGAACACCAATT
>LPNX010008629.1:26624-72746 GCA_001517045.1 Pseudotsuga menziesii | reverse complement strand
TAGAAACACATGATCACCAATACTTGCATGCACCAACTAGGCTTTCATGAACACCAATTTGCATGCTCCAACTAGGGTTTACAAGGTATGAGATGGAACTATGGTTTAGTGAGCAATCATGCAAGTTAGGAGAGGGAACTAGAAACACATGATCGCCAATACTTCATGCACCAACTATACTTTCATGAACACCAATTTGCATGCACCAACTAGGGTTGACAAGGTATGAGATGGAACTAGGGTTTAGTGAGCAAATTGCAAGTTAAGATAGGGAACTAGAAACACATGATCACCAATACTTGCATGCACCAACTAGGCTTTCATGAACACCAATTTTCATGCTCCAACTAGGGTTGACAAGGTATGAGATGGAACTAGGGTTTAGTGAGCAATTTGCAACTTAAGAGAGGGAACTAGAAACACATGATCACCAATATTTGCATGCACCAACTAGGCTTTCATGAACACCAATTTGCATGCTCCAACTAGGGTTGACAAGGTATGAGATGGAACTAGGGTTTAGTGAGCAATTTGCAAGTTAGGAGAGGGAACTATAAACACATGATCACCAATACTTGCATGCACCAACTAGGCTTTCATGAACACCGATTTGCATGCTCCAACTAGGGTTGACAAGGTATGAGATGGAACTAGGGTTTAGTGAGCAATAATGCAAGTTAGGAGAGGGAACTAGAAACATATGATCACCAATACTTGCATGCACCAACTAGGATTTCATGAACACCAATTTGCATGCTCCAACTAGGGTTGACAAGGTATGAGATGGAACTAGGTTTTAGTGAACAATTTGAAAGTTAGGAGAGGGAACTAGAAACACATGGCCATGTACAAATCGGAAACCAACTAGGATTTCATGAACACCACTTTGCATGCTATCACTAGGGTTGACAAATAATGAGATGGAACTAGGGTTTGTAGGGTATGATGTATGTTAGTATGGTATGATGTTAGTATCATAGGGTATTGTAGGGTATGATATGGTATATATTACACATGCATGCATGACTTAGTGTTATGGTATATTGTTAGTATGTTATTTTATGGTATGTTATTGTATGTTAGTATGGTAGGATGTTAGTGTCATAGGGTAATGTAGGGTATGTTATTGTGTGTTAGTATGGTATGATGTTAGTATGTTATGTTATGGTATGTTATTGTATGTTAGTATGGTAGGATGTTAGTGTCATAGGGTAATGTAGGGTATGTTATTGTGTGTTAGTATGGTATGATGTTAGTATCATAGGGTATTGTAGGGTATGATATGGTATATTACACATGCATGCATGACTTAGTGTTATGATGTTAGTGTATGGTGTATTACAATGGTATGGTATGTTAGTATGGTATGCTGTTAGTGTCATAGGGTAATGTAGGGTATGTTATTGTGTGTTAGTATGGTATGCTTTTAGTATCATAGGGTATTGTAGGGTATGATATGGTATATTACACATGCATGCATGACTTAGTGTTATGATGTTAGTGTATGGTGTATTACAATGGTATGGTATGTTAGTATGGTATGATGTAAGTGTCATAGGGTATTGTAGGGTATGTTATTGTATGTTAGAAGTGTATGAGGTTAGTATCATAGGGTATTGTAGGGTATGATATGGTATATATTACACATCCATGCATGACATAGTGTTATGATTATTAGTGTATGTAATTTAGTTAGTGTATGGTATGGTTATGATGTTAAAAAGTTGATGAATCGTAAATTATTCCTTTAAGTATTGCAAATTCATAAGTTAGCACATAGGTGAACCACACATATCATGTTCCAAGATCAAGTCAACCATATCATGTTCCAAGATCAAGTCAACCATATATGTATAAATTTGAACCTTGCTTTATATTATATATGTATAGAAATAATGTTACAAAAATTGTCATGCCACATGGCCATAATAAAAAATAGTGGATCAAAAAGTACATCTGTGTGTATATGAACAAAAATTTACATCTATGTATGCCCCCTATACATTTATTCTAGTTATCCCCCCTTTCGCTACCACTGCCAATGTCTTTGGAGAAGTCTAGCTTTCTTTTCCGACTGATCACTGGTGATCCCCATCGCTGAACAAGAGGGATAGGTTGCATCAGTGGAGACTGCAGAAAAACCAAATTTTTTAAGTTAATTTACCAATATTTAAAAATTCTATGTACATTTGTTCAAATTCCAAAACCAAAATAACATTTTTACTTACTGTACGTGAGTAAGTAATGGTGGGTCATGGTGCCTCACTAACAACGACCCTGATTGGGTGCTCTTCAAGCACCACTTGCTCACTATCAAGCTGCATAAAAAATATATATATGCCAATGTCAAAAAATATACATGTACCTTTGGGGGAAAGAGGTGGGTCGCCAATTTGGGTCTCTTCAAGCACCAAATCAGAGAAAGCGATACACAAACGTACAAAGAAAGCGATACATAAACATACCTGCTGGCTCGTCAAAGGTGGGTCACATATATTTGGTGCTCTTCACACATCGGTGCATATACATGATGGACAAAAAATGATTTTTCCAAAGAAAGCGAAACATAATTAAAAGCATATTTAAAATAATACCTGTGTTTGGGAATATACCTCTGTAGGAGAGGGAATAGGCTAAGATACAATGTAATCATTCTGATCACCCTGCATAAAACAATTTGTATCAAAATTAGGATGTATTGAATGTTACAATCTATACTATAAATATGTAAATAAAGTTGACAAATTAACAAGTATAGTTCTTACCCCTATTGGTGAAGAACCAAACCCATATGCAATATTGACAGATGCATCAATGTTCTCAACATTGATCGCCGGACTATGCAACTCTGGTGTGCCATGGGACACCAGCTGTATATTTGTTCACATAATTTGTTAGATAATTAAATAGAAATAAATTGCGAAACAATTGAAAATTTTGATATGAAACAAAATATAATATGAAAATAATGAGTTTTACTTACAAAGCGAAGTAATCCATCGTCTCAGAAGTCTGAAGTAGGGCCATAACATATGCCTCCAGACAATGTTCAAGGGTGTGGAGTAACATGATGCTATAAATGCTTTGCATCTCCTGTGTGATCTGTAGATGGGCCCGCCTTAGAAGTGCCAGCCCCTTGGTCTACATTGCCTTGGACATCAGTCCCATGCTAAAGCAATATATCTGCCAAGTCAAATAATTCCTCCTGTGTATCCTCAATCACAGGACCTGTAGGAGGATATAGCCGAGGCGGTTTTGGTGTGCGTGGAGGGTGTGGCACACGGTTAGGATCCATCCTAGCCCCTTCCCTGTCTTGGTGTATCCCATGACCAATGCCCTGGAAGCCTAAGATATCAAATTAGGTAACATGTTTCCACTAGGATGAATTCTGCATACAAATTCCTAAGGAAATAAAATGGGATGTCCCTATTCCGATGAGAGTCTTCATCGAAAACCATATACCAACAATCCATCCAATTGGCCTTTATATTTGGTTCAATGCACCAATCTATGGAAATGTGTGCTCAACTGGAGGGTGGAACCAATCCGATGCTAGGGTCCCGAAATAATGAAAATAATTGGCCTTTTGTAATTTTAAGGGCTTTGATGTCTTTATAACTCAATCCATCGGAGTAGTATTGCCTCCTGGATTCTCCATACAAGCTAATGTTGTACAGAGCTCCTTGGGCTTCGGCAATTGTGTTTGTTATTGTGTCCAATGCATCGGCTAAAGACTCTCTCAAATGATCCCCCCCTCTAATATATGAGCTAAGGCACCTCAATGACGCCAAACACGCAATAATCAGTGAGTTTCGATCTTGTTCCCCCTCTGGGTTTGGGTTTGGGTTCATGTTTGGGTTAGGTTGTGGGTTAGGTTGTGGGTCCAGGTTGTGGGTTAGGTTGTGGGTTAGGTTGTTGTGGGTTAGGTTGTGGGTTATTAGAGGGTGGGTTTTCCACATTGTCTTGTTCATTTTTGTTATATGTTAAGATTTAAACAAAAAAATACAAGTTATTTTACTTAATCATTCTTTGATTTCATTCATTTTTTTTATTAATTTTGTTTAAAATAATTATAAAAACTATGAAATTATGGAAAAAAATAAAGAATTGAAGACTAACTGAAATGGATAATGGCATTTACCTGCCATTNTCATTCATTTTTTTTATTAATTTTGTTTAAAATAATTATAAAAACTATGAAATTATGGAAAAAAATAAAGAATTGAAGACTAACTGAAATGGATAATGGCATTTCCCTGCCATTGGAGCCAATCCACCTCCAAATTGACCTCGAACTCGACCTCCAAAAGCTAAAACACAAATCACCTCTGCGTTATTTCGCCCACACAGTTTTTTGCTCTCCCGATCCTCGACTGTGCAAATGATATTTGAGGCCTGCAGCCTCTTTTTTGTTTTTGTTTTTAGTTTTCAATATTGCATATACGATATATCGCATATGCGATATATCACATATGCATTTTGTAAATGTGAAATATCGCATATGCCCCATCCTTCTTCCTACCTAAATAATTAAATAAAAGAATTAAAATTTAGTAGTCTATAAGTCACTTTAGTGGATTATAAGTCACTTTATGTAGTCTATAAAATATTTTTGGTAATGTGAAGCATGCAACTAGAAAGGTTATTTTTTTCATTATGTTGGTGTAAACATATTGTTATTGTTCTAAGCATTTACAAACATGGTTTTGGAGCCATAGTAAAGGCCATCCAAACCAATTGAAGGATTAATTTAGTGTGGGAATACAAACAAGATATGCCTAAAATAATTTTATCCAAAAATCGTGAACTTGAATAAAGATGAGAAGGAGGTTACTCAAATTTCAGTGAAAATTTATGAGAGACGGGTAACGACAAATGAACTTGACAAAAATTTACAGGAGGAAATAAGAAAACTTAGTCATATTGTCGATAACAAGTAGAGGATGCAATATATTTAGAGCAAAGCTTTGTGGAGGCTTCAATTTTTGTTGATTCCAGGCTAGCATGAAATAATAATTATTTCCTTAAGCTTCTTACTTAAATTACTAGATATTTCCATTAAGAGTAGTGTTAACAACACAAATAGAACATGGATATTTGAGTGACACTCCACAAATTGAAATTTTTGTGAGGCTATGGGAGTCCTTTTTATGTAATGGATGAAGGAATACCTCTCCGCTTTCATTAGCATGTCATTGAAGTAGTCACATGTGTAGATAAATACAAGTGGTGTGATAGAACTATTTGAAACATGAACTAGGGCCTTTCATGTTGGCCATTTATCGTAGGTTATGCTTCTTGTAATAATAGAAGATGAAGAAGATTCAGGTGACGCTATGCAAATTAAACCTTTTGCGAGGCTATGTGACTCCTTTCTAAATTATCGATGAAGGAATACTCACTCCAATTTTGGCATTTTCATGGTGTAGTCACACGTATAGCCAAATAGAGATGGTGTGATAGAAAAATAAATAAATGAAACTTCAAATAGGGTTTTCGTTTGGTTGTTTCTCCTTGGTAAAAAACCTATGTGAAAATACATGTAGAAAGTTACAAATGTCAATAGTTTGTCAAGAAATGGGTTTCCCATCAAGGAGGAATTGGAAACAAATGCAATACATAGGCTTCTTGTGTGGTTTGGTATTGAGGTGGTTTTCTTCCAGAAACTACCTCCTTAAGTGCCATTGTTGTTACACAGTAGTGTTATTGCTTGGTTGATTATCTTAGAGAAGTGATTCTTAGATGAGCTCCACCATCACCTGTGCTAGAAAAAATGGTAATATTAAAAGAACTTGTTGATTAAAATCAAGAAAAAACTCTATTGTCTTAATTATTTTGTACACATAATGTTACCTATTACTTTCCATGCATATACACATAATGTTACCTATTACTTTCTTAAATGCGATATATGCATTTTGTAAATGTTAAATATCGCATATGCGATATTTAACCTTTAGAAAATGCATGTGTGATACTTCTTTACGAACCTTAGCCTTGTGTTTGGGCTCGGGTTATTCTGAACGTACCATCAATAACGCATATGCGTTCTTGATTTGCACTTCGGAAGTGCGTTTCTGATTTCTTAAGTGGCACTAAAAAGTGGAACCAACTTCCTGTGAGTGCCCCTTTCTTTATTTTAACAAAATTTTCTCACTTTTAACAAAACCATCAATGGAATATACATTAAATCGACTAACCATTACTGCCAAAATGCTGCTCGCTGAAGGCATGCAATAAACTTCATGTTTCCTAAGAATTGATAAACTTTCCGAGGGAAGGACCTGTGTCGTGAAAATGATAAATAAATATTTTAAACAAGAGTTATGATAATTCATGAAGGATATCTTAGTGTAATGTTTGTTTCTTTACCTGTAAATGTGCATCAAGTACAAGAACCACTGGTTCTCTCTAGATGCAAGTCATCTTTGAACCTATAAAATCCTTTGCCAAGTTGTGTGGGAGAAAACTGTCAGAATCCATACATTCATTGATTTCAATTTTAAGCTTCTTTTTTATTTTGATAATAGCAACATAGATCCATGTTAACCCTGGATCTATTAAGCACCAAATGGAATAAAAAAATGTTTCATGTTGCAATAATTTCATGTTAGGACCCCTCAGATAAAGATTTGTTTGTTTATGAAAACAACAAAATGAAACTAAAAAAATGTAGTCTTAGTAGTTTGTCTCAATGAATAAAAATAACATAAATAATGAACATTTTAAGTTTGATGAATTTTTTTTATTTAACAATGTAAATTACAATAATATTCAAGTAAAATAATGGGTCATAAGAGTTCATCTGAGGAAACATGGAGAACACCAAAACAAATTATATAAGACCATCGATCACATCAAAACACCAATTTTTATTCTAAAATATCAAAATGTTTCCCAAGGATATATGTAACAAGTTCCAAGGGATGAGTGAAATAGAAATAGTAAAATTTCAATGCTACAATTATATACACCTGAATTTTTTTATAAGTCATCGAATACATGCTATGACAATAATGCTTCAAAGAAATAATTCTTTGAAATGGATAATTCCTTACCATTCATTGAGCTCCTCTCTGTTTCAAGAATAGTTTAATATTCTCTACTGAACAAAACCAACCATGTGAAGGTGGAATCTCTTATGGCCCTTCCCTCCTCCCCTCACATCATTCTTAATTCCCCATACCCAATGCATGTACTAGTTGAATATTTTTTTAGGGAAAATTCATGCAGATGTCATAATAAACAAACATTTACCATTCATTCCAAAAAAACTAACATTTATTAAACCATTCATTCAGTCAGTCAAGACATTCATTCAATAAACACTAACATTCATTAAACCATTCATTCATTCAATCAACACATTCATTCAATAAAATCTACCATTCATTCATTCATTAGCAAAAAACACCATGCATGACTTTATATTATAAAAAATAAGCACACAATATTTCTTTAGTCGCTTCTTTCTAATTTTTCTTCTCTTTACAAAATCAACAAGCGCGTCTTCTAGAATTTTTCGTTCAATTTTTAGTGCTTCATCAACTTGCTTTGATGTCTAGCTAGTAGATTGCTCGCCATGTGGATTTTGCAGCAAGGGGTTCAGATCTGCTGCAATAATGTGAAAATATTGCATTAATTTATTTTGTTATTATAATTACAAATTTCATTTAAAAAAATACATTACAAAGGTGTTTTTTTACTTATTGTGGGCACATCATGTTCTTCATTTTCATGTCCATGCTCAACCTGTACAGTGTGACCCTCTACAAGCTTTGCAGCTGAAATATGGAGAAGTACAATTAATGTTCACCATCTGCAATGCTATATAAAAACTTATAACATATGAATAAAGTCATTACCAAGAATCAAAGCACGATATTGGATTGGTTGTTGTCCATCATCAACATTAAGGGGATCATTGCTTTCCTGCTCAAAACATAATAAATATTTTATGTTAATTGTTTATAATGAATAGATTGCACAAGTAATAAATCTTCATTAAACTATATAGATTTTATATACCTGTGCACCAGATGGATCACCAGAAGACCATGTTTGCCAAAAAAATATTTTTCGGCATTCAACAATAGCTTCAAATCCATGCTGGAAGCCAAGCTTCAAGTCCTCCTGAGTGGAAACTTCCTTGAATCAGTTGGCCTGCATATTTTCATTACATCATTAATTTTACATTTTGTGGAGCATTAAAACGAAAATAATTTTCAATCTATTATTTGGATGCATTATCGGGTTTTCGATACTTATAATTCGTGCTGCCAAATTCGAATAACCACCAGGCCGAAGCTTGTGCTGGGCAATTTTTTCTAGTCTTGCATTTGTGGCCTTTGATGTGTCTGACAACCTAACCAAGTGTTGAATTACATTAGATGTTCCAAATTTGATATAAAAATTATTAATAATAAGGGTTAGCATTACATCGTGGAAAGTATTGCATACCTCCCTGTGCATGGTGGTATCTTTCCTTCTATTCTGAGCCCTCTCCTTTCCATCTTCCACTAGGTCTTTCCACTTCCTTTATGGAATCATTGGAGGACGTTCATACCTAGGGTTCCTTTCTAGGTGGACCCTATATTGGTCTCAGACAATATTCATATGTTGTCCAATCTTATTTAGGACCTTTGTTGTATCGAAGGTATCATTTCCGAATAGGCCAACCAACCGATTAGTCAACTCATCCTTTAAATTTTTTGTTTGTCTATCCCACTTTGTGTGGATGGTGGGCCCGAATATATCCAAGGTCAAATCATTTATATTTTTATAAAAACATCATTTCCTACAAAATAATCATGCCATCATTAATTTAAAAAAATTTTTTATCGGCATATTACAATCAAATTATAAAACCTAACTTGAACAATGTATAATTATGTTGGATCTTCTCTATCTTTATTGGAACGATTTCCTTGTCCACAAAAAATGTTGTCTCTATTGAACCTATGCTAGTGACATGGGAAGACCTAGGAAATGTTGCTTCAACATCAACATTACTAGCAGGCTCTACATCCACCCCTTCTTCTACACGATCTGGTGCGCGTCGGTCAGCAACAGATGCACTCTCTGCTGGCCTCGGGGGTGTCGCGGAACATGTTGCTGACTGTCTAGTCGAAAACAATGGTGCATGAATCGATGTACATGAAGTTGTTTATTCATGTGATGATTGATCTACATGAGCATCACTGGGCCCAACACCGCCTTGACCACTAGTGTGTGGTCGCAGAAAATCGTGCTCGCAACTTACTTGCAAGGCATGAGATCTCTTTACCAAAACTTCAACCTTGGCTTTAATCTTGTATGTTTATGAAATAATGAATATCAAACAAAGGATATTCACATTAATTTTTTTAAGGTCTTCCCTATCACCTTAATCGAGTCTAGAGAAGAACCAATGTTAGCATCGTTCAAAAAATCATGCACCTTAAAATCTATGGATTGTTGTGATGTTGTTTCATACACCAAATCATTGGTTTGCAACAAAAATATATAAAATATTACTTACATTTTAAAGCAATAGACTGAGGAAAAATTATATTAACAAAACGTATCTATCATGATAGATTCCTAAAATTACAACTAGGTTTACCTGATGCTTGGATGACGATGTTGTCTGATCCACAGCTAAGGACTTTCCCTAATCATCCACCTGCAAAAAAAAAGTAAACAACATTATCATAATGAAACCAATATACAAATGAAAAATACATAAAAAAACATTATGCTACATTTTATATTGGTATAATTTTGATGTATTTAAATTGTAGAATTACAATCAGGTTTACCTATTGTCCTAAGGTTGTTTTTGTTTGATCAACAACCGGGTGGCTTCCCCGATCAACACTCTGCATCAAATATAGATAATATTATATAAACCAAATGAATATACTATTGAAAAAACAAAACAACATAACTGTTTGTACATATCAAATTTTTACAATGGCATCGATGTATACCTGATGCCTCGAGGCAGGGCTAGTAACATCTATTATGAGGGAGGTCCCCCTCATGGAACCCTCCATAAAAAACATAGAAAACGTTACCCAACGAAGCCAAAATACTCACTGAAACAATATAATAACATAACATTTTGATGTGTTTAAATTGTACAGTTAGAATCATGTTTACTTGTTTCCACGAGGAAGTTGTTGTCTGACCAGCTGCTGGGGGGATGCCCCAATCACTATCTAGCAAAGTAAATATATATAACGTTGTAAAACAAGAAGAATATACTCATGATAAAACACAAAAAAACTCATTTTTCAAATTATACTCGTACTATTACAAAGATCTATACATGCTGCTTCGAGGATGGTGTACTCCTCTAACCAGCTGCTAGGGTGATGCACCCCCAATCACTACCTTGTGAAGTAAACATAGAAAATTTAATCAAAATTATAACAGTCTAGTAATGAAAAATCCTTAAGAGGTTAAAATAATTAACAAAAGGTTGGGTAAATTATTGGATGTACCACATCCATAGTAATCGTCTTTGTATATACTCGATTCAAATTGTAATTAATAAGCAGCTCTTCCCCTACAACTATTGATTTAATGGAACATACAAATACATGGTTTCCTTCATGCCCCTAAAATATGTAGTTGGGTTGCTTAATAGTAGACCCTAGTTGTATACTGTTTATAAACCCTGCAATATTCCAAGTTGCCTTTGGTCTTTCGTCAATGTACACCGTTGCTCCTTTATTTCTATCTTTGTCTTTCAATTGTAAATAATTTTCTTAAAACCCATATATACACATACTTCATGTATATTGGATCAGGTGCATCCAATAATTGTAGTTGTAAGAGGGTCCAACATACTCCATAAATTATGTACATTTGTCGTAACCGACCTTTATGTCATACATGCAAAACAACCCCAATCCATGTAATGACAATGGTGCAATTCTATATATCCTCTCACCCACACAAAAATATATGTTTAGTTGAGGAAGGTCCCTAGATACCCATTGTTTCACTAGATGTTTTCACCTTAAGGGCACCTCAATGTTTCCTATTGTCTCATCATCATATGAACATGACCCCCCTTCAACGAGAAAAAATTCCATACGTTTATTGATTTTTCTTCTGATCTTATGACATCTAGTTCATCTATCCCTTATAGACCTACTAGATGTCTCACTTTACTCTATCCTTCCAAAAATCCCCTTTCTCGAGGAATACAGGCCTGACAAATACTTGTTTGGTTCTACCTGCACCATGGAAGAAAAAAACTTGGCAAATAAGAGAAAAATACCATCATGTTAAAAAAACCTCCAACCAATACCAATTTTAAGCAAGACAAAAAGGCACAAGCCAAGAAGGATAAATAAACAATATACTTAGTAAAAAAATACCATCAACTAGCCTCATCAACAAAATTCTCACAAAAAACATTTAATAGTTTGCAATCCATCGTTCAACAACAACAAACATTGCCAAAATAGTATACTTAGCAAGGATTGTTACATCGACAACCACAACAATTCCTATAGACACAAAAACAAACCAACAAACTTGTGACAATGTGTTCTCAAACTGTCCACGCAACTTTTCCAAAAATTCATACACTAACTAGCTCTACATTGAGCATACAACACTTTTGTATGATGAAACTATCATCTCTAATGGCATACCCATAACCTAGATAAATTTCCCACTTTTTTAACTCCATCAAACTCAAATTCTAATGTCAGTGACATGCAAGACATGAACATATTTATTGTAAGGATTTACCACTCTCTTTGTCCATCACAAAACCTTCCCATGATTGGGATCCCTTCTACCACAAACCCATTTTCTTACACAATCTCATCCATACAAGAACACTAGATAGACATTAATTCCTTTGTTAAAATCATGAACTATCAATCCACCTCACATCATATAAACCTTGGGAATTATATCAAGAAACCCCTTCAGTACCCCATTGTAGGAATTCCTTAGTTACATTGTCTCTAACTATAATTGGCCCACTAGCTACACCTCCATGGGTATAGTATTTTTTGGGGACTCTAAAACCCTTTAACATTTTTATGAAATTGTAATGCTGCCAAAACATTTCACACTTGGGTTGTTTTTAGGTATCATGTTATTTTTAGTTTTCCCTTACATTTGAAAGGTGTTGTGTTTGGGGACAAAGGGATTATTCAAAAGGTAGGCCAATTCTCATGAGAAAAATACTTCCCTCAGTTTGAAATTTTGTATTTAGATTAGACTAGCCTATCCACTTTTCTATCTATATACCCATTTTTAGAAAATATGGTAGTATTCAATTCAACACTAGTATGGATAAAAATTATGTAAACATCATTGATGTTGTTTCCTCTAAGTAAGGAACCCATTTCCTGCATATAGATTTACGTTGTACAAGACAAAATACAAAGCAACTAGTTTACTAGATAAAATTATGGAGAGGCTAGTTCCAAAGGATTTTGCATAGAAAAAAAGAGTGGACAAAGAGAAGACCCTTGTCATTACAAAAAAGATGGTCACAATTAGATTGGATCTAGCCATGGTAGCTTAACTTGCCTGGAAATGTTAACAGATGGATGTAAATGGTGCCTTCCTTGAGGGATATTTAGGAGGAGGTGTATGTGTATCAGGATTTAGCTACAGATATTCCAAGATTCACATAAATAACATCTAGTGTACAGGTTTGCAGATGATATTTACAAGTTAAACAAATCCCCAAGGGCCTAGTACATTAAAATTGATAAATATCTCACAATATATAGATTCAGAAGAAGTCCTTATGGTCTAAATATTTATGTCAAAAGCTCAAGTTAGGGAATATTTATTTTAGTGGTATATATAGAAGATTTTATCATAAAAAGGAGTGAAGACATTGTAATCCGAGAGATAAATCTCAATCATGTAGTTCTTTTGACACAAGTAATGTTATCCTCTCTAATTTTTCTTAGGTGTGGAATTTTGGCATTCTTATATATAGTCATGTCTTCAATTTGTTTTCCAAGGTAAATATCCTAGCACAAACCCTTGGTCACTTTCCCTTTTTGAGGATGGTACCAACATGTTACTTATGAAAAGTGTGTAGGGCAGGTTAAAACTCCATCCCACAACCACAACCACTAGATATAGATGTAGCCAAGTATTCATTTACTAAACCTTGATTGTCCTTTTTAATCCAGTGCAAAGAAGACACATATATTCTAAATTTTAAAAGGGCTAAGTGTTTATGTCTTGGATTTTTTCTTTTGTTTTGGTGGTTGACGTTGGATCTTTTCCTTGGACATTCAACTTAATTTTTCTTCCAATATGAAAATTTTACTATGATTTAAGAAATTAATCAATGACTCATAGTTGGTTCCAATATATTGCAAATGAACCTCTCGGCTTCTTTAAGTTAGTATCATCTTTGTTCATTTTTTATTTTCAAAATAAAAAAAATTGAATATATTTATATTTCTAGTAAAAAAAATTGTTATTTGCAAAAGGCATGTAAACTACTTAGAGATGAAACAGATATAGAACCATCAAAATATGGTTATTATTTAGGCATTTACCCCTTTTGGTTCAAAAGGAATCTCTAAAGAAACAAAAGAAAGGGGTGTAACCATCATATAATCAAGCATGTAGTATCCCATCGCGGGATAGAGCACATACTCAACTGAGTTGGGGATTTTCTTTGGAGGGATAATGCAGATCTAATCTTATACAACTTTAGTTAAATTGAACATACCATAATGAGACTCCACTACTCTCTTGGAAATAATGGCAACTTGTATTGTTTTATCTGACAATATGTGGGAAGGATATCCTAGAAAAGTTTCTTTAATCTCATTTTCCATCCTTATTTCATGATGCAACATGTAGTAGTAGATTCTTGGTTTTTGAATATGCCACTCATCCATGGCAAGCAGGAAGAGAAACTAGGGATTCATACTAAACACTCACGATGACCATATAAATTCCTAACGGGATAGGGAATCACCCTAAGCCCTGAAAACAACCTCTTGTACACTTCTAGCATCACTATCTCCATCTCCAAGCAGGAAGAGCATACACCAACAACATAAAC
This sequence comes from Pseudotsuga menziesii, assembly GCA_001517045.1. NCBI lineage: Eukaryota > Viridiplantae > Streptophyta > Pinopsida > Pinales > Pinaceae > Pseudotsuga > Pseudotsuga menziesii. The sequence continues at coordinate 58,690 of LPNX010008629.1, read as the reverse complement.
CCTATTCGGGAAGTAGTGTTCTCAAGGGAAACACTTAATTTGTCCACAGATAGTCGCGGGTAGCCCAATATTTTTTCAGACAGTCACAAGAAGGCTTAGAAAATTCACAAGAAAGAACCATACCATTCTAGACTATTAGGAGAATATCCAGGAATCTTATGTTATATTTGTGCAGGCTTACTCTAACCATTGGGAGCTCATCTCCACTCTCGTGTAGCCTCAACATTGTTACAAGAAGCCCTATATCAGCTTGCAGGAAGCACATATTTGGTCTATGCATTACACAGAGGACTTGGGTAGTCACTTCAGGAAAACCCTCACACTCACAGGCAGTCTGATTTTATCTCGAGAAACCCTAAATATGATCCGAGGAAACAACTAGTGTTTCAGGAAGCCTTTGCTAAAAATTCGAGTAGGCAGAAAAGTATGAGCAACATGTAAATAACTTTTGGACAGTTGACATCAGAAGTCTGCGAAGCAACAAAAGAAGTCTAGGAAGGCCTAGGAAAGCCACACAGACTTCTGGGCAGCAAAATCTGGGGATTTAACCCTAGATATACAGTTCTGGTGAAATTTGTCCTTGAGACCTTTTGGTCTAATTATATACCCCTCAACTTGAACTTGTCTACATTTGTGCAACATATAAACAAAATATCCCAAAAAATATTATTTAGGTCTTATTGCTCTGCATCTTAATGTTGCTTCTCCATACATATATCTCTAAGGTCATATTCCATAAAGTGTGCAATGGAATATCTGTCATGATATATTTCTTCCTTTTCCATTGTGATCCACCTTTTCTTATCTCTAGGTATATCTCAGCTATATATATCCATGATAGAGTGGGATGTATAACAAGTGGGAATCTATAACTAGACCAACCCAATTCAACTTCATCTTTTCGAATGTGTCCACATTCTACTATGATGTATATAAGTATCTTTACGAAATTGTGGGGATTGGAGCTGTTGGAGACATTTACCACCTTACACACTCATTTTGGTCAATTTTTCCTAGTTAAACCACTATCCTAAGTATTATTGACCTAATTGACATCAATGGAGCATTAAATGTCATCAGCTAGCTCACACCCACGCCTACCTTTAGTCAAGGAGGCTAACTTAGCCTTCTCCTACATTCGAGGAGGCTAACTGGAGCACTCTGGGGGTGATCCGAGTTTTAGTAATGCACTTTATTGCTAACTGAAGGTTACAATCAGTTAAACGGGGTAGTGAAGGCACCTTCCTTCATTAAATTGATTATTTAATGATTATTTAATGAACTAGAGTCAGCAGGGGCGCCTCCAACCACTTCTGATGTTTAGTTACACTTCATTTAACCTCATTGGGGTTAATTGGAGTCATTGAAGTGCTACCACTTGATAGTTGGCTTGCTGTGACATGTGTCTGATCTCTTTCAGTTAAGACTCGGTCATTTATTGCACTCTGACTTTAGTTAGGGCTCAGTTGAGTCAATTAGGGTTTTGATCAGTGGTTAACTTGAGTGTTGACTGTGGCTTACATTCAGTTAAGCTAGACTCACTCATTCAATTCAAATGACCTCCTTGAGGATTTGAATTGCTAGTCATTCATGCTTGCAGCATGACATTGTAATGTAATTACTCATTCTTTGTGTGAATATATAGAGCGACTACTCATTCAGTAGCTCGATTACACCATTTTCATGAGTTATTTGTTATTAATATTTGATGAGACTTGTGTTTAGTCCCTAGATCACTGTGCAAGTTTAATATGTTATCATATCTGACAGCGTGATGAAGCTCAATCTCTCAAAAACAAGCTTTTTGATAGATTTCTGCATGAAAATTGAGCAATAGCTCAAAAATCCAACACTGCACCAGAAGCCAAGGCTTACCACTTAATACCCCAAGTAAAGAATTTGTTGATCAAACTTTCTTGATTGAATATGCTGGGTGTGATGAAAGCCTAAAATGTGTAGGATATCTGACCTTACATTTCCCTTTCTGTTGTGATTTTTAGGTTTTCTACAGGTGAAGCATTCGCTCCAGCAGATCCAGATGGCCTCCTCAGTAGATCTTTTGACTACATACAATTTCCACTCATGGAAAGGAGACATGGAGATTCAGCTGTGCTCCAGAGGACTCTATAGAGTCACCATGGACATTGAACCCGAGCTTGGTTCTACAATAGACAAATCAAGATTCTTGAACAAGAAGGATGAAACATTTGGATTCTTGTGCCTCTCTATTTCCCGGGATCTTCTTTTCCATCTTTCGGGATTGAATACTCCAAAGGAAATATGGGACAAATTGGAAAACCTATATGGAAAGCAAGATGACTTGATATTTTACCAGCTCGAAAATGAATTAATGTCTCTCCAACCTTCCAATTTCGAGACATTGAATGAATTTTTCACAAAGTTCAAGCACACTGGCTTACTCTTGAAGCATGCAAAGTGGAGAAGGCGGATGATCAGCTCATCCTCACCATACTCTCCAAACTTGGAGCTGATTATTCAGTTTTTGTTTCTACATTTCATGCGGGGAAGCTCACAACCCCTCGATGGAAGATGCCTACACTCAATGCCTTCATTGAGTCCCTAACAAATGAACATGATAAGCTTGTCCAGATGGGGATCATCAGATCCTCCCGTGATAAAGCCCTCCATGTCTCGGGGCCCAAATATCTGAAGGGTAAAGGAAAGCAGCAAAAGAACCCAAAAACTAAATTTGATGCTCCTAATCCTAGAGTTGAAAACCAATAGCATGATGAGTCTTCCGGCTCAATGAAGAACAAAGGAAAATGACACCATGGAAACGAAAAATTCAAGTGTTCATACTGCAGGAATGGATTCCACCCTGAACATTCCTGCATGAAGAATAATCTTGATGAATCTACCTCTCTCCTTGAGAGAAATCACATCAATCTTCCGAAAATATTTCGGAGGAGAGATCAGCAAGATCATGAACCACAGCATGAAAAAGGTCATGCCCTCATGGAAAGCACTTCGAAGTCCAATGCACTCTTGATTGATTCTGGAGCTTTGAACCACATTATGGCTAAAACAGACTCCTTTTCATCCTTGAAGACCAAAAAATCCATCCCCATCCACATGGGAGATGACTCCACCATCATTTTAGAAGGACAATGTATGGTTGATCTTGAGAATGGCTATTTTTCAAATGTTTTGTATGTACAGTCTCGAGCATCAAATCTCCTTAGTTTCTATCAGATGACACATACTGGAGTGCCTAAGAGAGTTTCTTTCATCCCAAATGATGTTGATATAACAAAGCTTGCATCCGGGAAACTCATTGCTAAAGGCCTTGCAAACCATCATGCAAGTGCCTATGCGTTCTCCCACTTTATGCCGGATGAAAAGCCCACCGCTCTACTAACTCATGGAAATGAGGTTAGTAGGATGTGGCATGAAAGGTTTGGCCATCTAAATTTCAATTATTTTCATAAATTACAGAAAAAATCCATGGTTGAAGGCCTCCCAGTCATCAAGGAAACCACCGGAAATTGCAAGAGCTATGTGATTGGAAAACACCCTGAGCACAAGTTCGATCGGGGGAAGGCAAACCGAGCTACATGCATATTGGGGTTGATACATTTTGATATCAGTGATCTGATTCCTGTCACATCCATGAATGGATCATGGTATCTTCTAACTTTTATTGATGATTTTTCAAGGTACACATGGGTCTTCTTTCTCAAAAAGAAGTCTAAAGTATGTGAAAAAATTTCTGAATTGAAGGCCTTGATCGAGATATTGAGATATAATAATGGAGGGGAGTATGTCAGTAATGATTTGCTTCACATATGCTTCCAAATTGGTATTCAGGTCCAACATTCAATTCCCTACACTCCCTAGCAGAATGGAGTAGCGGAAAGGAAGAATCGGTCTCTCAAGGAGATGACCACCTATATGTTGGAATCAAAGAAGTTGGCTGAAAATTTGTGGGCTGAAGCCATGCATGCTGTAGAATACATTCAGAATAGGGTGCCACACTCATCCATGAAAGGGAAAACCCCTTTCAAATAATACTTCAGACACAAGCCAGATGTGTCGAACCTGCAGGTGTTTGGGTCCACTGCATGGGCCTGGATTCCACTTGATAAAAGAAGGGTTTTGCAATCGCAAAGCATAAAATGTTTGTTTATTAGGTATCTTGATGAATCAAAGGGTTTTAATCTTATGGATATCAAAACAAAATATATCATCATCGAGAGAAGTGTCAAGTTCGATAAGCCTCTTCAGGAGGTGGAACTAGTGAAGGAGAAAACTGTTGAATTTCCTTCCTATTCTACTGAATATTTGGATGATGAAATTGGGGGTGATGACCCTCATTTGGATCCTATAATTTCTGATATTAGTGTGCAGCAATCATCAGATGTTGAATCAGAACCTGAAGTACAAAATAATCTTCCCACATGGGCCCGACAGACACTCTACTCCACAGGAGATAACATTGGAAATCTGGATGATCCAAGTAGAACCCAGTCTGATTTCCAAAGAGAAGGTGTTGCGCTCTATTGTCCTGATAATTTATTGTCCGAAACTTGATATTTGATGATTATTTTAGACCCAAAATCCTACTACCATGCTCGGAAGGATCCGAGATGGAAAGTTGCCATGGATGAAGAGATGAGTTCTCTTCAGAAAAACGCTACTTGGGAGCTAGTTTCTCTTCCTCCGGGAAGGAAATTGGTTCAATGCAAGTGGGTGTTTCAGACCAAGGTTGATACTTATGGAAGCACCTACAAATATAATGCAAGGCTTGTGAAAAAAAATTTCTCTCAGGTCCAAGGTGTGGACTACCATGAGACCTTTGCACTGGTTGCAAAAATGAACTCCATCCGCCTAGTTTTGGCAATTTTAGCATCTAAGCACTGGGAGGTGCATCATATGGATGTTAAGTCAGCATTTCGGCATGGAGATATACATGAAGCAGATTGAGGGATACATCACTAATACATATTTTGTTTTCAAGCTAAAGAAGTCACTATACGGGTTAAAACAGGCCCCAAGAGAGTGGTATTCCAAGATGGATGCCTTCCTTCTCCCGCAAAACTTCCAAAGGTGTAGATCAGATCCAAATGTGTATTTACAGCAGTATAATAGTAATATGATAATTATTGTTTTATATTTTTATGACTTACTGATCACAGATAGCACATTTGCTTCCATTTCATCCATCAAAACTGCTCTCCACAATGCCTTTGAAATGAGTGATTTGGGGCTCCTGAAACAATTTTTGGGGCTCGAAATTGAGCAAAATTATGATGGGATTATGGTCACTCAGTACAAATACATTTCACACCTATTAGTAAAGTTTAACATGGATGAATTTAGGCCTGTACCATTCCCTTTCCTTTCAGGGATTAGCCTTGAAGAAGGAAAAAACACACCTCCCATGGACTGCACTATCTATCGACAATTGATTGGTGGCTTGTTGTACTGGACACATTCTCGGCCTGATATCTATTATGCCATAAATGATGTATCAATATATCTGTAGCAGCCTCATGATCTTCATTGGAAGGCAGCCAAGAGGATCCTCCAATATATTCAGGGAACCAAGACCTACGGCATTCACTATGTTGTAGACTCCGAGCTAGAGCTGGTTGGATACATAGATTCCGATTGATTGGGTGATTCTATTGATCGAAATTATACTTTCGGATATGTATTCATGTTTGGTGGTGGCCCCATTTTCTAGTCTAGAAAAAAGTAGGCTGCCATAGCGCTATCTTCAGCAGAGGCCGAGTATCGAGGAGCGGTGAATGCTTGCATCCAAGCAGTTTGGTTGCAAGGAATTCTTTCAGAGTTTGATATTAGTAGTACTTTGTCCACTGTCCTCTTTTGTGACAATCAAAGTGCTATTAAGATATCCACAGATCCAGTTACCAAGAAGAGGACCAAGCATTTAGATATCCACATGCACTATATCAAGGAGCTAGTGCATGACAGGACCATCATTCTGCAATATTGCCTGACTGATGAGCAGATTGCAGACATCTTCACCGAGAGATTTTTAGAAAAGAAGTTCACTTACCTCCATTCACTAGTTGGGGTGAGTTCATCAGGGTGATTCAGACTACTTTCAGTGTTCAGCTTGAGGGGGGGGGGGTGGTTTCCCACTGGGTTTTCCCTCTTTTCCTCACTTAGTTTTTTTTTAGCATTGTTTCAGTTTCAGCATTGTACAGGGTGACCTATGGCCTTAGTTTCTGGGGCCCTATCATTTCTATGCATTTATGTTTTCTAACTCCTCCTGAGTATAGCTTAAGGGGGGGTGTTGGAGACATTTACCATCTTACACACTCATTTTGGTCAATTTGGACTAGTTAAACCACTATCCTAAGTATTATTGACCTAATTGACATTAGTGGAGCATTAAATGTCATCAGCTAGATCACACCCATGCCTACCTTCAATCAAGGAGGCTAACTTAGCCTTCTCCTACATTTGGGGAGGCTAACTGGAGCACTCCGGGGGTGATCTGAGTGTCATTAATGCACTTTATTGCTAACTGATGGTTACAATTAGTTAAACAGGGAAATGAAGGTGCCTCCGTTCATTAAATTGATTATTTAATGATTATTTAATGAACTGGAGTCAACAGGGGCGCCTCCAACCACTTCTGATGTTCAGTTACACTTCAGTTAACCTCATCGGGGTTCATTGGAGTCATTGAAGCACTACCACTTGATGGTTGGCTTGCTGTGACAAGTGTCTGATCTCTTTCAGTTAAGACTCAGTCATTTATTGCACTTCGACTTCAATTAGGGCTCAGTTGAGTCAATTAGGGTTTTGATCATTTGTTAACTTGAGTGTTGACTGTGGCTTACATTCAGTTAATATAGACTCACTCATTCAATTCGAATGACCTCCTTGAGGATTCGAATTGATAGTCATTCATGCTTGCAGCATGACATTGTAATGTAATTACTCATTCTTTGTGTGAATATACAGAGTGACTACTCATTCTGTAGCCCGATTACACCATTTTCATGAGTTATTTGTTATTAATCTTTGATGAGACTTGTGTTTAGTTCCTAGATCACTATGCAAGTTTAATAGGAGCTCTACTCTTTTGAGTGCAATTGTCCACTCCTCCTACCTATTTTAACACAACTGTAACACTTCATTGATGGACTTCCTTAGCTTTCTTTGATATTTCACTATGGCTTCATGTTTTTTATGCTTTAGAATTGAAACAACTCCACATCTAAAACTATTTGGGTATGGTTTACAAATACATCTCTGGGATTCATGGTTTCATCCCCTACCCACAAGATAATGTTGAATTTCTCTTCTTTGTATCATTGGGATTCTGTGGCCCTGCTCTCCTCATTTTGTATCTAGTAACAACATTCCCTCAACTACACATCTTTAAAGTAAAGGAAAAAATCTAACAACTGTGTAAATAGAACTTATACCATTCTTATCTCAAGTATAATGTATATGTTCTAGTAGAAGGATTGCATGACAATACCTCCTCTGCAAACTTTGCAGTCTCAGAAATGGAACATTATAATATCATAATATTTTCAACTTTACTCTCAACCTCTCCCTTACTAAATCTCTAATTCTACTCTTAGAGTCAATCTTTTATTTTCTAATTTTTTGATAGTGTCAAGTGTTGCATTTTTTAAATCTGAGAAATTTCTTACAAATTAGATATTACATGTTCATGTTGTGCCAAAGGAATAGCTACTTACTTTCTATATTCTGCTATATATCTCCACATTATGAATTATATATTTACCTCTTTGAGTTGATCTAACCGAGTCAAGAAATTTTTGGATTTGTTCTCATCACTTTGAATAGAAAAATAAGGAAATTGAGAACAAAGATTCTAATCACTGTTTTATTTTCGCATCAAAGGGCTACAGGAAGGGGGTTTCTTTATATGTTTAAAAATTTGAAAAAAAAATACTTTTTATTTTTTAATTTTTCCAATATTTTCCCCGATGTTTCCAATAAGTTATCTCTGGAACCTCAGTGATATATTCACCAACATGATATTCGAAACATTGATTTTTGACATAGAATTTCCTCCGAGTCACCACTTGTTTAGTATTTGTTAATAAATTTCATCATTGTAATATAAAAACAACATCCCTAAGGATGTGCACTGTAGCACAAGGAATGCCAAAGAATGTAATATTCCCATTCCATTTCATTGGTAGCAAGTGCCAGCAAGAGGGGAATTTGAATTTACCAAAGAGATTTTATGTTAAGTTGTCATATGATTCATACAACTTTTATTTTTCCAATAGTCTTGGTGTGTTTTATCAGTTCATCCAAAAAAGTTTGAACCTCTTGCATTATGTCAAAAATAAGTATTTACTATTTTTATAAAACAAGGGCAACAATTGTGGATCTTCAATCCAACATATTGCATGAGGTCAAAGACAAGGCTTTATTCTAAAACAAAGCTATAATTGCATATCTTGAATCCAACGTAGCACTTAGGGATTTCTCTTTCCTTATTGGCAGGATTTTTTTGTGGTTATGCAAAAACTTGTGTTTTAGCTAAAGCAATAGTTTATCCATTGAATATTGTTTTTCCATCACAACTATAAATGTCTCACCATAGAGATTTGGTTGTTATCATTTATGTGCATTAGCAATGTGATTAGTAGTTTTAGGATTGATTTAAATTTCCTATAATTGTTATTCTAAATTGTCTTCCTAAATTTTCAGTTCATGAACAAGTGCATGGAAGAGTTAATTTCTTTATGGCTCAAACCATATGTTTTTCATCTTTCTCTCTCTCCATCGTGACTTATGTTCCAGATCTCAACAACCCTACTAAGGCTTCTTTATACTGTTTCCTATAGTCCATAGTTATGACAAGTAGGTTAGAGTGCTCAACCCAAAATTTTATCCATGTCATCAAGTTATGAAAAATAGGTTAGCGTTCTCAATCCAAAATGTTAGTTCATGGCATCAAGAAGCTATATCAAGCCACAAATGCAAGAGAAATCCACTAGTATTGATTGTATATGTATTTATCATCAAGGTACCGAATTAGACTCAAAATCCTAGAACACTATCATTTAAGACAATTTAGAACACTCCAAGCACCACATCAATATGTAAAAAAAACAAGTACTTGTGATCAATATGGAAAATCAAACTAAGAATAATGGGGCACCCCTTAAGGAAAATGATCCATGTGACACATGAATGAAGTGCATCATCAAACCCTCACAAACACAACATTGTCACAACATAATAATATAAATGAGAGTACATAAGTAGCCAAACATCATGAAAATCCACATGCTATCGCTACTAGCAAGCACATCACAAAGGAACAAATATACAATAGAAACATTTGGGTTGCATAATGAACTACCTATTATTTACCCAGGAGACCATCATCTATTTTTTGACCTTTTATACGATAGTATAAAGATCCCAAATATTAGCAAGTTGGAATAAAATATAAATAAAAATAGTAAGCTTATAACTATCCTCCAAAGTAGCATGGTTTTAAAATGAGATTATATACATGAGAGGGGACTTGTTTCAATCCTTATAAAGGAGCTCATAGGGGGGTTGGAAAGTGTAAATTTTCCTTAATTTGACTACAATAGATAAATAGCCATGGTATCTAACTATTTTTTATGATATATATCCAATACTAATGCATTCTTAGGTAGCTGTCATTGTGAGGATCTCATCCAAGTCCAATTGACTATGCTGCTCCCTCTAGGATTGATTACCCGAGGAAATATACCCATTATGGTGAGTTCATAGCTTGTTCCTAACCCTAAATGGAAAGTGAAAACAATGGTAACTATATTGAAGTATTTTCTAAAGTTTCCAAATGACACTTGTTCAGGTCTGTTTCCAAATATTAGAATCATCAATTGATAGATTCAATGAACTAGAGTGTGATGTACCATTGCCAATTTTTAGAATGGCTGTGTTGATAACTTTAGCAATGGGACTCTTTCAACCAATTACTACAAAATACCAAAGCAACACATTTATCAAAAATAGGGGTTTTCCAATACGATTCACATTTTCTTTTCTAATGCATTTTTAGTGTATGTGGTTAGGACCAGGAGTTGCATGCTAGTTATGATTGACAAAATATTTTTGAACTTTATATATAATCCATAAGAACATCTGTCTATATATAGTATGAATATATGATGAATGCATAGTTTTTCAATATGAATCCACACTAATTGCAGTACATGGATTTGTATTTGACAAGAACCATAAAGATTAGCCAAATATAATATCATAATCATAGCCATACCAATTTGAATAAAAGCAAAATGATAGCCTTCTATAATTGTTTGGATAAATATATTTATGAGAGTGTTGATGACCATTTTAATCATTACCTTTAATCAATGTTGTTGCCCCATATCAAATATTACCCCAAACACTCCAAAAATTCAAAATTAAACTATGTAGGTTGCCACATAACCTACAGGGTTGTAGGCTACCACATGCAGTGTACCTGACAGCCTACAACCCTCTAGGATGAGGGTTATAGGTTTCCACATGCATCCTACAAGCCTCCCCACAGTATACAAGCCTTCAGGATGGGTTTTATGGTTGTAGAATACCACATGCAGCCTACAGGGGTCCCTGTAGGCTGCATGTGGCAGCGTACAACCCTATAACCCAACCTATAGGGATGTAGGTTTCCACTCTGCCCCTATAGGCTGCATGTGGCAGCCTACAACCCTATAACCCAACCTGTAGGGATGTAGGTTTCCACTCTTTTGAAAATAATAAAGACATTTATCCTCCTTTATGCTTATAAATGACAAAATACAAAACAAACAATTCCACTCTTTTTAGCAATGAATGCAATTCATTTATTGATTTAAGCAAACTGTAGTAAGAAAATCTGGAGTTCACTGTTAGAGCCCAGATTGTTGTAACACATTTTTATTGGTTTATTATTTAATGATTATTTACATGTAAAATTATTGCTTAAATATATAGTTAAAAAGAAATGAATGGTTTATTATAATATTTAATAACTATTTAAATGGAAAAGGAACTATTATTTAGTGGTAGAGGCATTATTATTATAGGCTCACCAAAAGAAGGGTCTTCAAAGATAAATGGATTAAATCCAAACTTCAAAAGATACACTACCAATGACACTCAAAACTTAAAAGAAGGGAGTAAACTCTAAAATGAGTTTCTAGTGACCTAATTAATGGGAAAGTGGGGAAAGATGATCTCTCTGGGATCCAACCTCTGAAAATATTTAATGAAGAGAGTGGTAGGAAAGCTGTACAAGATCCACAAAATTATGCTTTTTCAATTTCTGAGTATGAAAAGGTGCATTTTACTTTATTATTTAGATATAATTGAGTTCATAGCACAACAAGCTTCAGTTTTCAACAATTTACTGATAGTTTTTATTTTTATTTTTTATGAGAAACTTGGAGTTACTATTCTCACTCGATGATTTGATGATGCAGTTGCAAGTGTTCCCAAAAAAAAAGGGAAATATACACTATTATTGTGCCTTTCATGTACACTTGCATCTCCAACACCATCTTTTCCATTGTGATCATCTTCTACAGAGCCTGCTACCTCTTTAGTTCATTATGAAGGATTTCCATCTGCAAAGAAAGAGCAGGGGGGGAACAAGTGATAGAAGGTATGGATGTTACAGGAGAATATCTCATAGAAAAATACAGAGGTTGTTGGTCAGTCCTTGAATGAAAATACCTTGAAATTTCATAGTTCAGTAGGTCATTTTCCACAGGATTGGATTTGCTAATTTGTCGAGAAATTTAAGGTTTCCAATGCCTACTTCTATATGTAATCTAGGGAGCAATAACTCCATTTATAATATCTATAGTTTTGGCCTATTAGAGATAGAAGTATATTATCAATACATTGAGAAATAAGGACCCCTAAATCTATTTTTCAATGTGAGAAATAAGAACCAGCAGCCAAATCATGCCTTCAATGCATTTTCTTTGTCATAAGAGAAATTTCAAGGTGAACCACAAGATGGTAACAATGAATAAGTATTTATAGGAAAGGTTTCTATAAATGATGGTTCTATACTATGTTCAAGAATTGTTGATGAGGAAGGAAAATATAATGGAGTATATATTGATCTGAATGTGGGAGTTTCCATTTGCAATGGTAATGAAAATAGAAATATGTTTTAGAAGGTTCCAAATCCAATCACAAATATTCAGATCTAAGTACTCCACCTGTAAAATATTCTAAATTTGGTAATAGAAATTGTTACCAAGAATTGGAGAATCAAAATAGTGAAATAAAGTTAGTATTCAGTAATATTTCTCCCTAAGTTTAGAGATATCAAAATAAATTATTAGATACAATAGATAGTGTGCAACGAGTTTACTATTCTATTGATGATGACAAAAATAAATGTTATAGGGTTGTGACTAATCCAAAAGATATGGGTGGGAGGAAGATGTAGCTGCGCCATTTGGATCCACTGCAACAACTTCATATTTTCATTGAAGGTCAGGATCAAGAGTTCCAGGAATATGATGGTCTTTCTTTTCAGTGTTTTCCAAGACTGAAAGAAGAGGGGAAATCAAATATTTTCCTGTGGATTCTGTCACTACTAGCATTGATGGGCATACTTCCTTGTCTCATAAATTGAGAAGGAAAAATATCAAACTACCTTCATATAAACCAATTCTTGATTATGATGTAACACAAAGAAGTATGAGTGGTGGATTTTGCTACATCCTTGGATCATGGTTTTGGAAAGTGTGTAAAGAAGGATGGAAGCAGCGCAAACTGGTTCATCAAGTCATCCTTTTCATTATGGATGAACTTCATTTAATTGGAGGAGAGGGTGGTTGAATAATAGAGGTAATTGTATCTAGAATGATATATATTTCAAGCCAAATTGAAAATCGTATTACAACTCTCGGATTCCTTGGCTTAGTCCTGTTACAACTCTCAGAAGCTCTTATTGGGGTTAAGACAATTCATGGTAACCCTGCTAGGGTCACTCACTGTTCATCCGAGCTCTGTCTAGGGAATAAATTGTGGCTTATAAAATATGCTAAGGTATTCACAACTCACAAGAACATTTGTGGAAATATGTATCAATAGACTACTTCAGTTGAATACTAAATCTAGTTGGCCAAGGAAGAGAGAAGATTGTTCCAAGAAAGTGACAAATTGATTAGGGTTTGTCCATGTCAAACAAGTTCTTCATAGACACATACTGGACATTCATCTTAGAATTCCTTTTGAACACTAAACCAAACTTAGAATTCCTAAAAACTGCCAATGTATGAAAATTTAAACAAATTAACCTCTGATTTTTTCTAAACCTACTTACAAATTGACCTAAAACGACCACATACCAAAGACGTTGCTGCTCGATTTTTTTAGCTCGAAACCAACAGAAGGTGCAATCAACCCATAAGCAGCCTATGAAGCCATGAAGGAGAAATCACATGCACCCGTGAAGAGAAAACATAGACAACCCCGTGAAGAGAAATTGCATACACCTTTGAAGCTGTGAAGGAGAAATCACATGAAACCAATAGACAGATCAAGGAAAAATAAAAATTGCAGACAACCCATAAAAACACGTGAAGGTAAGTGGAGAATGTTCCAAATGTTCACATAAAAATATAACCTCATCTATTTATAAGCTTGAATGGTAAGAACATAAAAATAAAAATATGTAAGCTTGAACGGTAAGAACATAAAATTTAAAATATAACCATGCTCTACTACCAGCAAGAACACCCAAAATGCCTCAAGAGTCAAGCATGACATCTTAAGGCATGAAACAATCATAAAAAATGTGCTAGGGTTAAAAGTCACTCTATGGAAAGTCCAATATAAACCATCCATGTCATCAAGTTATGGAAAATATGTTAGAGTGCTCAACCCAAAATGTTAGTTCATGCCATCAAGAAGCTATATCAAGCCACAAATGCAAGAGCGCTCCACGAGTTTTGATTGTATATGTCTTTGTCATTAGGTACCAAATTAGCCTCAAAAGCCTAGAACACTCTCATGTAAGAGCCTCCAAACAACACATCAATATGTAAAAAAAAAGTACTTGTGATCAATATGGAAAATCAAACCAAGAATATTGGAGCACCCCTTAAGGAAATTGATCCATGTGACACATGAATCAATTGCATTGTCAAACCCTCACAAACATAACATTGTCATGACGATGATGATGATGATGATGATGAATATAGTGATGACGAAGATGATGATGATGATGATGAAGAAGTTGACTATGATGAATATTTTGATGAGGAAGAGGGTGATGACGAAGATGATGATGATGATGATGATGATGAAGGTGATGACGATGATGATGATTATGATGATGATGAAGAAGTTGATAATGGTGAAGATGTTGATGAGGAAGAGGGTGATGACGAAGATGATGATGAATACGATGATGATGATGAAGAAGTTGATAATGGTGAAGATGTTGATGAGGAAGAGGGTGATGACGAAGATGATGATGAATATGATGATGATGATGATGACGGTGATGATGATGACGACGACGACGATGATGATGATGATGATGATGAAGATTATGATGAATATGGTGATGATGATGATGATGTCCTATGACATGATAAAGAATTCTACGAGCTCGCCAAACCACCGACACCAAACGTCGTTGGTATTTCTAGGTATCTATGTTGGATATCATACAATGATGATGATGAATTTGAAGTTCATGATGAAGATGATGATGAATTTGAAGTTCATGATGAAGATGGTGATGACGATGATGATGATGATGACGAGTATGGTGATGAGGATGATGTTAGTTTTCACAACGATGATGATTATGATCATCATTATGATGATGTTTGAGTCTAGAAACCCTCCCACACTGTCAATGCATGCATATAGTCTAACCATGCCAAATTTCAGACCAATCCGACACCATGGGGTCTTCACTTGTTGACCAATATCCTATCACGTTAGTTCACATTGTGGGTTTTAAAATTATCAAAAATTGAACCAATATATTGCAGGTATTGGGGGGGATGAGGGGTTTAAGGTGGGTGTGGGTAGGGTGGTTTATAAGGATTGAGTTATAAAAAGGGGCGGGGAGGCGGTTTTAAGTATTGGGAGGGACTTTCAACAAAAAGAGTTTGGGTCAATATCTCTGGAAATTAAGGGTATTCTTTAATATCCCATGATTGTACATGCTATGTGAGAGGTTCACTAAGTGAAGTCCCCATGTCCGGCACATATATAAAAAATTTCAACGTTGGCCCCACGTAGCACATTAATTAATCTATAGGTATGGTTTTTGTTGCTTGAATTGTTAGTGTCAGTCATGTTTGATGTTGAAGAGGTTGATGATGATGTCCGATGTCATGATTAATATGATGATGAAGAATGCGACGAGCTTGCCAAACCACTAACGAAAAACGTCGTTGGTATTTCTAGGTATATGTGTCGGATATCATACAATGATGATGATGAAGATTGTGATGAAGGGCATGGTGATGACGATGATGATGATGATGATGATGATGAAGGTGCCAATGATGATGATGACGATGATGATGATAATGATGACGATGGTGATGATGGTGATGACAAAGACAATGATGAAGATGACGACGACGATGATGACGATGATGATGGTGGTGGTGATCATGATGTTGATGTCCTATGAAATGATGAATATGATTATGATGACGACGACGATGATGATGATGATGACAATGATGACAATGATTATGATTACGATAATGTTTGATTCTAGAAACCCTCCCACATATTCAATGCATGCATCTATTCTAAGCATGCCAAATTTCAGACCAAGCCGACACATATATAAAAAAATTCAACGTTGGCCCCACGTAGCACCTTAATTAATCTATAGGTATGGTTTTTGCTGCTCGAATTGTTAGTGTCAGTCATGTTTGATGATGAAGAGGTTAACGATGATGAAGTGGTTGATGATGATGTCCCATGTTATGATGAATATGATGATGAATAATACGACGAGCTCGCCAAACACCATCGGTATTTCTAAGTAAGTGTGTCGGATATCATACAACGATGATGATGATGACGATGACGATGATGAAGACGGTGATTATGATGATGTTAGTTTTAATGACGTGGTAAATAAATGTTGAAAATTATTCCCAAATCTAAAAGGTTTAAAAAATAAATAATGTAGAAAATATTTTAAAATTATACTCTATAATAAAATTAATAACCAAAACAAAATCCCAAATTTTTTTATTAACTAACTGTAAATTATAATTTAGTAATCCAATTACTTTATACTTAACACAAAATTCTAAAATTATTGATTCTTAATGACCAAACACAATTTGATCTTTTATGGTAAATTTAAATTTAAATTTATATCAATATAAATTCATTTATATATTATATGACAATTATAACTCTAAATTTTATTTCATGTAAATTTAAATTTAAATTTATATCAATGTAATTTTTCTTATAAATTATATGACAATTTTAAATTAAATTTTTTATTTACATAGTGGACTTAATAACCAACTCAATTTGTTTTTTAATGGTAAATTTAAATTTAGAGTAATGTATTTTTTTTTTCGTTGTAAATTTTTATATAATTTTAAAACTTTTAAATAATCTATCTATCATCAAAACAATTTTTTTACAGTTATATAATTTGAAATTTTAATTTTAAAAATTAATTCAATTGGAAGTTAGATATAATATAATTTGAAATTTTAATTAATAATAATAATTGAATTAAAAATTAAAAATTTTGTATATTGTTAAAACTATTTTTTAATGATGACGACGATGATGACGATGAAGAAGAAGATGAAGATGATGATGATGACGATGATGATGAATATCACGATGATGATGATGATGATGATGTTGATGATGATGATGATGATGACGATGATGACGATGATGATGATGAAGATGACGATGATTATGTCCTACGACATGATGAATATGACGATGATTATGTCCTACGACATGATGAAGATGATGATGAAGAATGCAACAAGCTCACAAAACCACCAATGCCAAACGCGATGATGAAGATGGTGATGATGATGATGAAGATGGTGATGACGATGATGAAAATGGTGATGGCGATGGTGATGATGATGATGATGATAATGAATATCATGATGAAGGTCATGGTGATGATGACGGTGATGATGGAGATGACGATGATGATGATGTTGATGATGAAGATGACGATGAAGATGACAATGAAGATGACGATGATGATGACGATGAAGAAGAAGAAGAAGAAGAAGATGATGATGATGATGATGATGACGATGAATGATGGCGATGATGATGAATATGACAATGAAGATGACGATGATAAAGATGAGGATGAAGATGACGATGAATATGACATTGAAGATGATGATGAAGATGAAGATGACGATGAAGATGATGATGATTATGATGATGATGATGATGAAGAAGAAGAAGATGATGATGATGATGATGATGATGATGATGAAGATAACGATGATGATGATGTCCTATAAAATGATGAATATGATGATGAAGAATGCGATGAGATTTCCAAGTTATTGACACCAAACGTGATGATGACGATGACGATGATGAAGATGGTGATGAGGATGATGAATATGGTGATGAAAATGACGATGATGATGATGAAGATGACGAAGAAGATGATGACGATGATGATGATGATGCATAATTATTTTATTTCTCGATGGACTATTTACGTACATCATTTTATCGACAGACGGTTTTCAAAAATTATTTTATTCTTCGACAAACCACCATTTTCGGAAATAGTGATGTGTGGACCTTGATTTTTTAAGGTTGTCGATAGTATTCATTCAATATTTTTGTTACAAAATTTCAAATAGCAATATTCCTGATCCAAATGAACAAAATCGATAATTGCTTGCTAGACTGTGGGATGCAGATAAAAGAAGGGGTGACGGGAAATGGTATTGTCCATGTAGTCAATGCAGGGGCTTTAATAGGAGAAGAATATTGATCACAACAACTACAAAACATTGTAGGGAACATGGACACACTAAGGGGGGGAATGAATATCGTCCATTTGTAATTTTAGCATTATAAAGTTTTTTATATTTTTTGCTTTTTTAAATGTATTTATTATTTTAATATTTTCTATATTAAATTATATCTATTGATGTCTTCATGTAATTATAAAGCAAAGACATCCTACAGCATATCATCCAAAGGAATTTCTTTTAGAAAAAAGTACCAAAGGAAGATGGAGCTATGCTTAATGGAGAACAAGTTAATAATCCTATTGAAGAAGATGATCATACTGATAACATAGTCGAAGATTATGGTACAGATACATTGATCCATGATTCATTGAATGTTAGAATGGATGATGATGATGGTGATGATCATGAAAATATTGATGACTTTGATGATGTTCACGATATACCTCTTCTTGAGAAGGCACATGAACCCCTTTATGAAGGCTCCAAAACAAATATTCTCTCTTCTAAATTGTTTATAATGAACTTGAAGGTTATGAATGGTCTTTCAAACATATCAATCACATGGATTTTAAGGTATGTAAAATAATCCATCACATATATATGATCGTGAAAAAGGTTATATTATTTCCTCTAATAATTGTATTGTTAATTCATAATTCAAATTAATACAGACGAAATGTGTTTCGGTAATATTATTTATATATTATATTAACTATTTTTATTTGTATTTGATGTAGCTTGATAGCTGAATTTTTGTTACCACCATCAAATATTTTACCTCGCACATAAAGAGATTTATCTTCCATCATCAAAGAGATTGGAATGCATTATGAAGCAACTCATGCATTCCCCGATGACCATGTTATATATCATAATTAGCATGAATTTGCAACAAAATGTCTGGAATGTCATATAAGTAGATATCGAACAGATTAAGTAAAAAAAAAGGTGCCTCACAAGGTTCTTCGTTATATTCCCATCATTCCATGTTTGCAATGATTGTTTCGGTGCAATAACATAACACAATTTATGGATTACCATGCAAGTAACAGAAGTCAAGATGATGTTATTCGAATTCCTGCAAATGGTTATGCATTTAGAGTAGGAGGAAAAGTGGCCTCACTTTAAAGAAGAATCTCGTAATCTTAGGATTTATTTGGTAGCATATGGTTTAAATCCATTTGCACATATGAGATCCATTTATACGGTGTGGCATATTTTTGTTATCAACAATAACATTCCTCCATGGTTGTCAATAAAGAGGGAGCACATAATTTTTTCGATGATTATTCCAGGTATATTGTGTCTACAACTGTTTTATTTTTCATGTAGTTGTGGCATCTCATTTTTTGTATGTTGTTTCCTAATGTCATTTATAAATATTATTTTATTCTTATGCATGATTTATATATCTTAATGGTTCTCATAATTATATATTTTATATGTACTTCAAATCAATCAGGCCTAGTTCCAAGTCAAAGATATGAATGTATATATCGAACCTCTTATAGACGAGCTACTGAAGTTATGGAATGGAATTAGTATGTATGACGTATCTAGACCAATACGACAAAGGAAATTTTAATTCCATGCAATGCTTGTATGGACAATACACGATGCCCCAGGGTTAACCCATTTTTGGGGTTTGTATTTTTAAGTTCCACTTTAATTGCATTTAATTTTATGAAGTAGTTAATATAATTTATATATAATTATAATTGACATAGATATTCCATATCTATATATTGTAGGTCTTCGTATAAAGAGAAAATTTGCATGTCCAGTTTGTGGTCCTAAGATCAAATCTTGTCGCTCAAAAAGCTTAATAAAGGAGGTGTTTGATGAGCATAGGCACTTCCTCTCTAATAATAATAGGTATAGAACAAACAAAACAAAAGTATTTTCAATGGGAAGCAAGAGACTGCATTAAAACCACGAAGAATGACACCTCGTCTTTGGAAGTTGCAATATAATAGAAATCATCAAACTTGTACGTATGGATAATCATATATAAATTGTTATATATATATATATATATATTATTGTGTTTTTTTAACTGTAGTAGCCATAATTGATTTCTATAATTTGTTTATAATAATATTCATGATGTCCGTCATGATCATGAAGGAATTAATGTGCTTCCACGAGGAATGAAAAGTTATCTTAAACAATTCAGTAGGTTTCCCTACTACGTGCACCTACAAATTTCTCATATGTTTGATACAATGCATATCAGAAAGAATGTGACTAAAACATTATGGAGACTATTGGAGCTAAGGAGCGACAAAGAAAAAATTGTGGAATTTTGCAAAGACATTCAAGAATGAAACCATGCAATGAAAGACATCATTAAATTTCATAGCAATGAAGACCGAATTAATATAAACTCAATTCAATGGATGTTTATGGACTAGAAAATTAATGTTGTAAAAGAAGTCATGCAGAAAATTAAATTTCCCACTGGATTTTGTGCGAAGATGAAGAATATCATAACAAAGAAAGGTGATTTTGCAGAGGTTAAAATGCATGATTGGCACGTCTCCATGAAGGTAATTATGGTATATTTATATCATTCAAGCTAGCATTATCTTAGGATATTTAACTGAGAGAATAACATGCATAGCAATAAACACAAGAGACAAGAGACACAAAGAATTTTCCTCGGGGAAACCATAAAGGAGAAAACCCCACAACTTCCTCAAAGATAGAATCAGCACCAAAAGTAAAACTTGAAAACATAAAGATGATCTCCCCACAGAAGTAGTCTCTCTCTCTAATCCTAGCTTCTTCTCTCTCACTCATGCGCCCCAGTGAGTGAGTGTGTATGTAATAAATAGAGAGGCTCACTCTCTATTTATATTCTTTCATTCACTTGATGTCCACTCCATCATGTCGGCCTAACTTAACAATTACTTTACTAGAGCCAACATCTCTAGGAGAGTCTAATAACCATAGTTCCCCACAACTGTGGGTACTTTTCCCCTATGATCAACAAGAAGGGTTAACCTTAACACAATGGTGGGGACTATTTCCCCAACTTACAATAACTCACCTAGGGCTGACTTCTCTAGGATAGTCTAATAACCCTAGGGCCCCACAACTGCGGGGACTTTAACCCTTGAACAATAGGAGGGTTACCCACAATGACTTTACATGACTTGTTTACATTATTGAATCTCCTGATGGGAACATCAAGGTATGACATGACTCAATTAAATTACAGATACTTCCCGGAATAAAAATCGGGGTAAAATACATGAAATATACAAGTGAATACATTCCAAAGTTACAAATACATCAACACTCCCTCTTAACTAGGTAGGTATTCTCTCGACACAATTTTTCAGCACTGGTATATTAAATGGATCATCTCATCATCTTCATGTTCAAGTTAACTTCATATTGGATCTGGATCATCACTTGATCTGGATCATCATCACTAGATCTGGATCATCACTCGATCTGGATCATCTCAGGGACATCATCACCGTATTTGTATCATCACTCGATCTGGATCATCATCACGGGTGTTATCTCATGATTCTTCTTGTCATAGGAATTTCTATAGAGCCAGCCATTTTTCATGTTGGTTGTAGGCCTAGCCTCCATGTAGGTATTATTTAGCGCTTATATTTGACCCTAAGTCAGATATCCCACCCAACACTTACATCTGACCATGAGAGGAACACATCCAACACCATGTTAGAAAGGCACACCCAGCACTCACATTTGACCATGTGGGAACACATCCCACAACCCTATCAGAAAGGCCCAACACTCACATCCGATCATGGGAGGAACACATCCAAAAAACATACTGGAAAGGCTCAGCACTCACATCCAACCATGGGAGGAACACATCCAAGAACCATATCGGAAAGGCTCGGCACTTATATCTGACCATGGGAGGAACACATCCAAGAACCATATCAGAAGGGCTCAGCACTTATATCTGACCATGGGAGGAACACATCCAAGAACCATATCAGAAGGGCTTAGCACTTATATCCATCCATGTGGGGAACACATCCTGTATCCATGCTAGAAGGGCTCAGCACTTATATCTAGCCATTTGGGGAACACATCCTGCATCTATGCTAGAAGGGCTCAACACTTATATTTGACCATGTGAGGAACACATCCAAGAACCATGTTAGAAGGGCTCAGCACTTATATCTGATCATGTGGGAACACATCCCATAGTCCCCTCAAAATGGCTCTGCACTTACATCTGATCATATGGGAACACGTCCCATAGTCACATCAGAATGGCCCTTAGCCCTAGGCCGAGTATTCATGGTAACTGACTAGGTGCCTCCATTCAGAGAATGGAATTCAGCACTTATATTTGATCATGTGAGAACACATCCCACAGTCACCTCAAAATGGCTTAGCACTTATATCTGACATGCGAGGAACCAATCCTCTCATCATGACAAAATGGCTCATCCCTTACATCTGACCATGGAAGGAACCAATCCTCTCACCATGTCAGAATGGCTCACGGACTCACCACTTCCCCTTGGAGGGAACCTCGATCTGGAGAACACCAAGATTCTCTCTGAAGTACTCAAACTTCACTCTAGCTAATGGCCTTGTCAATACATCAGCTATCTGTTCATTCATCACAACATACTGGAGCTTCACTACTCCTCTCTGCACCATATCCCTGATATAGTGATATTTGATCTCGATATGCTTCGACTTGTCATGGAACACTGGGTTCTTTGAAAAATTCACACAGCTCTGATTGTCGCAATATATACAAGTATCGTCCAAATGGAGATCAAATAAATCAGACAGTAGCTTCCTCAGCCATACTTCCTCACAACTAGCTGAACAAGCTGCGACATACTCTGCTTCAGCTGTATTCAGTGCCACGAAAGACTATTTCCTACTAAACCAAGAGATCATACCTGATCCCATACTGAAGCAGCACCTTGAAGTTCTCTTCCTATCGATGGAACTACCTACCCAATCTAAATAAACATAACCTTCCAAGCTAATCTTCTTATTCACCCCATACTTGAGCCCATAATCAACTGTACCCTTAAGGTATCTCAGAATATTCTTTGCAGAAATCAAGTGAACATGTCTCGGATCTGTCAGGAACTGGCTCAAGGTGTTCACAGCAAAGAAAATATCTGGTCTCGTATTCATCATGTACATCAAGGACCCAATCATCTAACGATACATCATGGCATCAACTGCTTCTGATGAAGCAACACTCAATAGCTTCAGGTTCAATGCCATAGGTGTGGTCATGGCCTTACATTCCATCATCCTAAACCTCTTCAAGATCTCTACTACATACTTCCCTTGTCCCGAGGATATTCTACCACACCTCCATGCCATCATATCCAAGTTCTTCATCTCAAACTTGGCAGCAAGTCTCCTTCTTGAAACATTAATGAGTTCCTATTTTCTGTCATGAACAAGTCATTAACATATAACATGAGCATCACTGGTCTTCCATCGTCAACCTTGAAGAAAATTTTGGACTCCACTTTACTCTTTGTAAATCCTAGAGTCATCAATAATATGTCCATCCCGTCATACCATGTTGAACCTCAAGATCTTCTGCATTCACTCCCTCTGAAGCAAAGTACCATTCTCCCTCTGTCTTTTGTACTCTATGCACTGAAAGATTCTGTACTGGAGTGACAAGTAGCTTCCTCTACTACTAATATTCTATGTATCCATCTAGTATCACTGGATACCAAGATCCTCTATCTTGAACTTTTTCAAAAGTTCTTATTGCACCCATCTGTGAGATTTTCATCCTCTATAAGCTTTCATATTCAACCCTGTAGCAAAGGTTAATATATTCATCAAGCTCATCATGTATGTGTTATCCCATGGGTGTCTTTTGAACTCGTACAAGGCCTTCTTTCATTTGCGCACATGATTATGCATGTCACGTGTCTCAAATCCCACTGGATACAAATGTCTCTTTGTAGTCTATGCCTTCTTTTCATGAGAAGCCTCGCACTACGAATCTTGATTTGTATCCCATGATGTTTCCATCTATTGCATGATGGAGCTACGAACTTCCCTTCACGTATCGATATTGCATCCTAGACATCATTCTTCTTGAACTGGTCTTCCCTTTCTTCTTGGTTACTTCTTCATAGCTGGAAGGTTCTGCATCAGTGATGTCATTGCATTCATCATATTATTATTCCTCTTGAACTGTCGTCACTTGTTCTTCATAACAAGTCTCATCCTTCTTTGCTTGTAGGTTATTTTACGCGATCTTTCCTACAAGTCAAATGCATTAGTTGTATGGTTAGAAACATTTCATAAGGCATATTCATAATGACAAATTATTATGCATAAATATATGATCATGCAACTATTTTAGCTAATACAACATTCATCCATATCTCACGGAAACTTTCTAGATGCCTTCCATCTCTACCAGGACAACATTGATATTGTGCACTAATCCAATATGTCAGCAAAGAGGTTTCATTCTAGATAAGTAGCAATGGAGAGTTGTATAGCACCATGAGCTACTTACCCATTACATGCATATTAGTAGTATAATGTCATTAATGCAAACATTCTATCATGCATAGTACATCAATTGAATATAAACAAATGCATAACAAAAACAATATCATGAAATGAAAATTGAATACTTATTTTTATTTGTTTCGTGGGTAGACTCCTTCTTGAGACTTCAGCTTCATCATCTTCTTCATTCATAATAGCATCATTTCTCATCCAAATGCTAAGATGGATAAGAGTTTCTTCAAGATTTTAGTTCTTCATATTCCTCATCGCTTGAGGGATCTTCTTTGGATGGTGAGAGCTTGATATTTAGTTGCTTCCATCTTCTTTTCTCTTATTATGAGTCAAGCTTCTTCTTGTGTGTGCTCTTCCTAGAGTCTATTGAAATTAATCACTTCCTTCCGGCACACATTCCTTGAATGAATGAATCCCTTGATCCTGGGAGGCCATTCAAGGTGGCTATCACCACTTCTACATTCTCCACTTCTTCTTCTACTAATACAAGTTGTTCTTTTATTTGAGAGACCCTTGTAAATTATGACTGTATGGTCTCTGCATTTTGGATCTTCACATTCTTCAACTGTTTTCTCAAAGTCATCTTTCGATATATGTTCTTCCCTTCAAATAGATTGGTCAAGGAATCAAACATATCTTTCGGTGTCTTTATGGAAGACACTTGTGGTATAAGGTGATCTATGATTGAATTATCAATGATTATCTTGGCCTTGACCAAGTTCTTCTTGTGTAAGGCTTTTAGCCTAATCTCGCTCTGGAACTGGAACCTCTCCACTCATGCAAGTGTCCAATTCATTTTATTCAGAGAGATCATATACTTACATGCTTGGAAGTTATCAAATTCACCAAGATTATCATCAAGTTGATGTGATAGATCATTTTGAAATGAGAACCTCAAATTAAAATAGCAAAAGATTAGATCTTACTGATTTGAGGTGTCCGTCCCGGTTCCGGAGTTGGCTGATCTAGGGTTTGTTAGAGAAACCCTTATTTTAAAAACTTGGAATCTTTCAGATCTGATTGGATATAAATATAGAACACTTCAAGGTGAGCTTTCCAATGTACTCATTTTCTGAGAACAGTGGAGGGAAGCTCCCGGAACAGGGAGCCCTAGTTTACCGATTTCTTTTGCATAAATGCCTGATACTGTTTCTGTGGTATCTCTAAAATTAATACTCCTCTATGTCTAAAACTTTGCACTGAGGCATCCTCACCTATCCCTATTCCAACACCATAGGTTTCATAAGAATTGGTTTCACCATTTGGGACGTAGGATCATTTTCCCAAGGTGACCTGTTTCAAGACTGTTCAACATAGTCAAGTTGTACGGACTGCCATGTGTCACTGTTTCATCTTCGGGGTATGAAACTTATAATAAAGAAATTAAATTGCATGCCCTTTCTATAAAATCTTTATAAATTTCATTTGGACCTTGGTAGCCTGAGATATAGAAATTATCCCCAAGTGTCATGTTTAGGGATGAATCCTGGAAGAGGCTGGAACCCTAACGTGGAGGAATCATATCTCCTAGAATATAGCGAATCTGAGGATGAAACTTGGATACATTGTACATCAGGATTTTATATTTTCCATGTCAAAGTTTCTTCCCCTGAGACTTCCTAAATCCCAATATATAGCAAATGTACCAAACCTTATCAGTTTTAGTATTTAGGGTTTTTTCGGCTCGGGGTCAAACTAGGGTTTAACTTTCCCGAAGTTTCACCCAACCAAAAATCTTGAACTAGGTCTCTAAACTTTGATTTTGATGAGGAGAGAAATCCTATATCAGACTCACTCAAAAATTCCTCTTCTGTAATAATCCCTAATTTCGCGCACCAAAAACTGAAAATGTCCGGAATCGAATTCCACTTCGATAGAAAGATGCGCCCTTCAATGGAGAGTCGGCCTAGCATACTTTTTTGATGGATTGTGGAGAGAGACCCAAAAAGTAAGAAGCCCTAGCTTCTACAGCTGCACAATGTCTTCTTCTTAGGTTATCTTTGATACCATGTTATATTTTTATCATTCAAGCTAGCATTACCTTAAAATCTTTAACTGAGAGAATAACATGCACAACAATAAACATAAGAGACAAGAGACACAAAGAATTTTCCTCGGGGAAACCATAAAGGATAAAACCCTGCAACTTCCTCAAAGATAGAATCAGCACCAAAAATAAAACCCAAAAACATAAAGATGATCTCCCGACAACAGTAGTCTCTCTGTCTCTGATCCCAGCTTCTTCTCTCTCACTCATGCGCCCCAGTGAGTGAGTGTGTATGTAATAAATAGAGATGCTCACTCTCTATTTATATTCTTTCGTTCACTTAATGTCCACTCCATCATGTCGGCCTAACTTAACAATTACTTTACTAGAGCCAACATCTCTAGGAGAATCTAATAACCCTAGTGCCCCACAACTGTGGGGACTTTTCCCCTCTGATCAACAAGGAGGGTTAACCTTAACACAATGGTGGGGAGTATTTCCCCGAATTACAATAACTCACCTAGGGCCAAATTCTCTAGGATATTCTAATAACCCTAGGGACCCACAACTGTGGGGACTTTAACCCTTGAACAATAGGAGGGTTACCCACAAACAATCTTCACTAGATGAAGGTATGGATTGAATGATGCGAACAATCGGGTCATGGAATATCATGGGAAGGTGTGGCTTCATTGGTTAAATCATCACATCGCAATGGAGATACCAATCTTACACAAAGGGAAATTGGTTTAGCATATGGTTTAAAATATAAGTAAGCAAGAATATTAATCAACCACTCTAATTCATTTTTTTTTCAAATTACATATTGATGTACACGCTGTTTGTTTCCCTGTATGGCTAAATAAAAATGCACTTAATCATAAATATTGAATAATTATGTAATATTTTCATGTATGGATTGTTGTAGGTAAAACACCATAAGGCTATGGTGTGCAATGGTTGTAGATATCACATCAAAAATTTGGATGAAACAAAGAAAAAATCAGATTGTGGGATATCTGGAGTCTTTGAGGTGACCAATGTTTCATCTAGAAGTGACAGACATTTAGAACTCTCAGAAAATTGATACTATGGGTATCTGGAAGATATTATTCAGTATGACTTTAAATCCTTCAAGGTAGTTTTGCTCATTGTCAAATGGTACAGGTTACGATTTAATCAACGTGATCCTGATAGAACTATTATGGAACATGATAATGGATTTACCATGGTAAATACAAGGTTTTTTGAGCCAAGAATGGATCCCTATGTTCTTTGAAGCCAATGTGAACAGGTATTTTACTATGAGGTTCTAGGTAAAGTGGGTTGGTCATTTGTTGTGAGACACGATCCAAGGAGAAGGCCGATAAAGTATAACGTAGAGGAAGGTAATGAATAGGGTATGGAAGAAGAAGACAATGATGAAGATCATGATCAACATGAGTTAGATGATCATGATAATCCAGAAGAAGATGTCCAAGAATTAGTGTAATATCCTAAATTTTGGGCCTAACACCTATAGGCATGTTCCAATTGATTATGATGTTGACTTGATATTTTATTTTTATATATTGGGTTGAAGACCCCACTACATATGAACATGATGATTTGTTTTATATATTGGGCATAATCCAATTATTGATGATATATATATATATATATATATATATATATGCATATGCTTTTTTATGTTAGGCATGGACCTTGAATCATGTTATTGATGATATGTTTTGTGTTGAGTGGGAAGCTCTAGAGCAAGGGAATGATTGATGATTTGTGTTGAGTGAGGATCTCTAGAGAACTTGAGTGATTGATGATTTTTGTTAAGCAAGGAGCTCTAGAGCACTTGAGTGATTGATGATTTGTGTTGAGCGAGGAGATCTGCAGCACTTTAGTGATTGATGATTTTTGTTGAGCGAGAAGCTCTGGAACACATGAAAAGATAATTGGAAGTGTTGGGAATAAGCCATAGAGCCTTCCATGTTGATGTTCAACATAATATCTAGAGCATCAGATCCTTGGCCATTGTATCCCTAGGTGTATCGTACAAGTACATCATAGCATTAGTGTTGGGAAAAGAGATCTGGAAGTGCACTAGGTTGTAAATCCCTGTTAAAGCGTTGAGTATGGGCTCTGGTAAGCTCTAGGGGTTACTGGAATAATTTAATAACTTCCAAGTGAAAATGACTCAAGAAAAATATTGATCTCATCATACTTATTTATAAGTGATTAAATGAAATTTTGAATTTATGTATTCTCATCAAGGACTGAAGAACTACCGCGTTATAAGAGATAAATCCAACATGCAAGGATATTTAGAGTTTCCTAGCCTAGTATACCTAAACCATCTACCTACTTGACCTTGGTGAAGAATTGTCATTAACTCTAGGGATCATGGTATATGATGCCCAAAGACAAATGTTAACAAGTATTATATTATTATGTACTTTATACATGGTATGTATAAATAATTAAATATATTTATAATATTAATGATGAAAGAAAGAAAGAAAAGCTCCATCCATTATTATTTATTATGTAAAGATAATCATAATATCCCAAACCTACAAGGTCTAATTAGGAACTAGTTGAAATTTCCCAAGTTAAAATATTAATAATTACCCAAAGTAATTGAAAAGGGTTAAATCAAGAAACCAAGGTTTCTTGATTTAACTGTCCCTTTGACTGAAAAGTCTGTCTATAAAGACTCAAGCCAAGGAAGGGCTAGGGGTTCTTATCTATCATTAGAGGATTCATTTTCTACATGTTTTCTCTCAAGTAATTCTTAGAGAACATTTTTCCTGGAAGGAAAAAGGAGAACTGATCCAAATCTGATATACCAGATAGGAAACCCTACCTTAGGAGCTCTAAGCTACTTGCATGTTGGAGTCCAACTCGGGGGGATCCAGATGAAAACTAGGAATGGTTTTGGGTCATGTTTGGGTGGAACGTGGTAGTTCCCAAGTGATTTGGTCATCAAAAATAGAGGTCAGATCTTCCATGAGTTGTTAATGCTGGTTATTTAAGCGTGCAGGTTCAGCCATTAACAGAGCTTCAAGTTACAGGTATGAAGCCCTAGACTATCTATTTTTCTTTCCTAGAATAAATTCTAGCTATGTGAGTTAAATGATACATTGCATTTGCTAACCCATTGTATATGTTTCTCTGTTTAAATCTGCCAGGGTTTTCATTTTAAAATATTAACCCTAAGCTGTAAGCAATTTTCTATACCAGGTTTACCTAGGGTTTATTCATTAGTTTACTTCTACAAGGTTAATTATTTACAAATTTTCATCAAGGGTTCTGCACCCTAATTTTAATTCTTGTATTATTTTTACTGATGAAACTGGGTTAAGTACAAACTAGGTTTATTTCAGATCTGCTGTTATTTGTTCATTTGATAATTATACTCTACTGGCATATTCCATTTGTCAGTAGAGGCATGTTTTATATTTAAATAGATTAATATTAGAAGTAAGTTTTAAATACATTTATGTTTAAACATACAACATAGATAAACCAAGTTCTTATCTACAAACTGAACTACTATAGCTATATATAAATATATATGCAAATTAGAGATTAAATAGAATTATGAATCTAATCTACTAAATAAAGTATTTCTAAACTAAAGTACAAAATTAGTGTTCTACTTAAAAGCTAAAATAAATAAACCGGGAAGGACCTTTCAAAGTCTGTATATTAAATACAATTTAATTACTAAATCATTCCGTCTAAAATAACATCATCATAAGAATATGAACAGATAAGCATCGTGACCATTCATTGGGTCCAAGTTCGAGTCTCTTTTCATAATTAAAATACACAGTCTAAATCTTAAATAAACGTTGTCATAAATCACATGCATAAATCATTAATTCCTACCTAATACTACTCACAGCCATCACATAATGATTATCCATTTAAAACATTTCAACCATTAAATTTAAACCCTAAGTTATCCAGAGGTCGTAGTATCGACCCGTGTGGGTTACAAAATACAAGGCGCGGGCTTAATAAAACCACCACATAAAATGCTACACAGTAATCATTTACATAACCATGAATCCATCATATTAAAAACCCCAATATAAATTCATACACAGGAATCGTTTCCATTTTATAAACCATATCGAAATCTCTACACAGTTCCAAGTAATTACAAGAGTGGATAGGAATCGAATCATGTGGGAATTCAAGCCCCCCTGCGCATCCACATAAAGAAACAACTTGTTACATAAACTACGAACATGATTGAACCATGTGGGTATTTTTTTACCCAGGCCATGCTATACATACAGCGTATGCGGGCTACATTTATCAATAAACTCAATACTTTTAATAACAAACAATTATGCTATAGCTAAATCATAAGACTTAAGCTCTGCCCCTACGTAGTAATCACGGCCACGGCTCTATTAATTAAAACACATAGTCCCATAAGATTCAGTCTACAACAACAAAGGCCATTGTGGGTTTGCACCCATGGCTCTTCCACATATCACAATATATACTAATCAATGAAATAATAACAATAATGCAACCATCTAGAGCTATCGTAGCAAATTTGGGGAAGGCTCATGCCACTCACGGTAAGGCCTCAACCCAAAATGTTGCAACGATTACAGCTAAATAAAAACACTTAATACATAGTCCATCAACGAAGGAGAATTCCTCATTTAACCCACAACAATAATCAAATAAGTGCAGAATAAATTCAACGCATACACAGTAAAAGTAATAACCATTTCCATTTCATAAACACAGTATATATTATGTACAGGAATTCCAATAATGAAATTCAACTATTATCTAGTCATGCCAAGGGCTATCGCACCATTGCAAGCAATGGTGCTTCCCAGGCATAAAAGCCCCAAATTCCAAAAGATGAATCACCATAACATAATTTATACACAGATCCTGTAAGGGCATTAAAATTCGCTCCATGGCCAAAAGGCCTCACAAAACATAAAAACCCAAGTCTGTTAACACATGCCTGAAGACACATCAAAAACCCCACAGAGAATCCCCAAACCAAATGAACGAAGATGAAACACAGACAGGTTGAGAGATACAAGCATAGGCTTATGTGGTTGGCTTAGCTCACACCTTGGCACCACCTATGAACCAGCGATGAAGCTTTGAGCCACACTGCTCTCTACCAACCCTAAAACCTGCAAACCACCCAAAAAAACAAGGATGAAAAGTATGGACAGTTTACAAGCAACGAGATAAACATCAATGCTGTCATGAAACCAATAGTGCTTACCTTTGCAAACCAGGGTATCGACTTCATCTCCTGCGTAGAGCCAATCCCAAAACAATCAAAAACCAAGAGGAATGAAAAACCATCATGAGAGCCAAACCCTATGTTGGGTATGCCACGATCCCTAAGGATCATTAATGGTGCCAGTCTGGTGTCCTCTATCAACCTAAAACCCACATTCCTATAGTTTGCAAATGGTTCCTTAATATTGGTCTCCATTCCATGTGATTCCTTAAACCCCAATCTTATATGGTTCAACCATGTGTTAATGCACCACTCCAAAGCATATTACAAA
>LPNX010008629.1:4124-21624 GCA_001517045.1 Pseudotsuga menziesii | reverse complement strand
TGGATTCTTCATCATGTCATAGGAAATCATCATTTCCATCACTATATTCATCATAAGCTTCCTCATCATCATCATCATCAACATCTTCATCATCATCTTTGTCATCACCCTCTTCCTCTTCAACATCTTCATCGTCATCAATTTCATCATCATCATCGTCGTCGTCGTCATCACAATCATTAGCATCATCATCTTCATCATCATCTTTGGCATCACCTTCTTACTCATCAACATCTTCATCATCATCAACTTATTCATCATCATCATCGTCGTCCTCGTCACCATCTTCATCATCATCATCGTCGTCGTTATGACAATGTTGTGTCTGTGAGGGATTGATGATGAACTTCATTCATGTGTCACATGGATCATTTTCCTTAAAGGGTGCCCCAATATTCTTGGTTTAATTTGCCATATTGATCCATAGTACTTGGTTTTTTATTCATATTGATGTGGTGTTTGGAGGATCTTAAAGTGAGGCATTTTTTATACATATTTTCCATTACATCAACTACCAAAGACTTACCTTTACCCAAAGTTTTATTATTACCCAAGTTTCACTTACCATTACATCAACTACTAAAGACTTACCTTTACCCAAAGTTTTATTATTACCCAAGTCTTACGTGGACTTTATAAAGTAAATTGGGATAAAAAAGTTAGTGGATCTATCGTCACCTTTTCAAGGTGTATATCATGGTCAACTTACCAACACTCATACTCAAACCTTCACCATGCACGAAGCTTACAATGAGCATCTCGTGGGTCTTTCTGCACTACGCATTGATATGCAAATTGACAATGTTATAAATAGACGAGGCTAGATTTTTATGTCAATGTTTGGAAGCTTCTACACTTACTGTCTACATTTTTTATTTCACCACAAAATTTGTGTATTGGCCACTACATGTGATTTCTTTGACAAGGCTTCATGGATTCAGTATGGGTGTATGTGATTTCTGTTAACGGTGTTCACGGTGTTCTATGAAATTTCTCTTCATGGGTTGTCTGCTATTTGTCTTCACGGGATGCTAACAGATTTACTGCACCTTCAATACGGTTGCATGCAATGTCTTTGGTATGTATGTAGGTTAATTGTAAGTAGTTTTATAAAAAAATAGAGGTTAATTTAGTATGATTGGAATTGAAATGTTAACCCCATGGTTTGGAATGAGCAATGTTATAATGGTATGATATGGTTTATAATGGTATGGAATGAGCAACGTTAACCCCTTGGTGGCCTCAACAATGTAATAGCAACCTTTTTAGGGGTTCATCTAACCCTTTTTTACCTTGACTATGCAATGACATCACTATTTAGGGCTTGATCCAATCTTCAATGAATTCAACTATGCACCGACATCTCTGCTAAACCCTTGAACTAACCCATGATGGCTTCAACATGTACAATGATGGCCCTGGTGGCCTCAACTAAGTGAAGACAACCTTACAAATGGTTATATTTGATCTTTTTTGACCTCAAATTGAACAATGCTAGCCCTGGTGAGGCTTGTTTGATCTTCGGTAGCCCTGATCATTGACCTAGTAACCCTATTAGAGATATTTTTTTATCACAGTGACTTTATCCATTGTTTAAGAAGCCCTTATCAAGGCTTAAACAAACTTTTGGTTTCAAGGTAGCCCTATTTAGGGCTTAGAAGAACCCTTGGTGGCCTATACTATGTACCTGCATCCCTTCTTAGGGCCTTATCCAACCCTCGACGATCTTATTTTGTGTCACAACAAACTCTCAATATCCCTTCAAGATTCACAACATACCTCTTTAGGGCTATGTCAGACCTTGAAAACCCTAATAGGAGTCTCAGCATCCCTATTTAGGGATTTATCAGAGCTCAAAAACTTTCTAGGAATCTCAACAACTCTTCTTTGGTGACTCGACAGCCTATTTAGGGCTTAGTAAAACTTTGGTATCCTTTCAATGAGAAAACGTCAGACTTCTAGGGTTTGGTCGCATATTGGTGAGGTCCTCAAAACTGGAATTGCACATCTATTTACTACATGTACTATCCAATGGGGTCACTAATACAAATACCATGGGTCATATAAAATATTAATGTCTATATGGGAAAGTAACATTTAGGTTCCAAGTGATTGTTGAGGCAATCCATTCCTTAGTAACTAAAGGTTCATAGACTCAATTCTAGTTAATTAAAATTTTGAATACTTGGTTTAAATGCCCAACTATATTAGTAACAAAAATATGAGTGTTTTCTAATGACATTCAAATTTTGGTGTTTGGGAAGGGAGTGTCAAAGTAAGGACTTCATCTTGTGACCTATCTTAAAGGATGGGACTTAATTAAGCATATGTAGGTCATAATGTTTGTCCCATGGGAAAGTCAATAAAATTTATAATTGTGTCAACATGATGTCATAGGATGGTGTTTTTATGGAAAAGAGCTCATGCAAGTTAAGTCAACATGATGGTTGTGATTGACATGGGAACAAAATATACACATTAGTAAGGGAATACACCTTAGTCTCATAAGATCCATAACCATTGATATGAAATAGATTGACGAAATGGAATCAATTTGTAGTAACAAATAATCCTTTCATCCATTTAAATTAAAGCACATGTCATTGGTCCTTATGGGTCTAGGCCATCATGGATTCCTCCAAGAGTGAGCAACTCTAAACATGGTGAAGGGACTAGATTTGGATTCATAAATGAAGGAGATCATCCTTTTCTTGTATATCAAATCCCTACACTACTATCCATTTAGACCATATTGGTTCACATACAAAAATCATCAAAAACTCACTTTAAAATCAAGAACATCACATTCATGCTTGGAATTAAGCAATTGTATATATAATTAGATAATAATATGGCATAAAGTCTATATTGGTCGTAAATAGGAATGAATTTTTTACATTAAGATGTAAGTGTCAAATGTAAATATATAATATAGTATGGGCTATAAAATAGACAAAATGAAGGTCCATCAAAGAATACAAATAATTCCATGTTATGTAAAGTGGTAATATTTTGTTTGATGTTTCCTAAGTGTTTATATGCACATTTAAAATGTAATATAACTTTGCTTAACTAATCAATTTTTGTTTGTTTTGGAATATATATATATATATATATATATATATATATATAACCCATGGATACTTTCCCACAATAGTGGATAGTGTTTATAGTGCACCCCTTTCCCTTGAACCTAGTTGAGTGACCCCTCAAGGCCTATTGTAAGTTAGTTGTATATGTGTGTGAAACAAACAAAGTTAAAGTGATTTTTTTCCATTTCAATTAACTAATATTTTTAAGAAATCCATGTAAAGAAAAAGAAGTTTTTAACTGTGTTTTTACAAGGTACAAATAGTAATTACTGGTTATTACGTAATGAGTTAGATATTAGTAGGTTTGAAATAACATTAGAGGTTTTAGTGGCTTAGTGTGTTAGTCTTCAAATGGTTAATGGCTTAAAAGGTTATCAATATAGTAATTAGAGAGTTAGCGGTTCAATGATTAGTATGTTATTTGGTTACTGGGTAGTCACTTATTATTTTAGTGGGCTAATTCTTTGTGGATAACTAGGTCAATGGTTAGCTTTTTAGTGAATTTGGGTGTTATCCATTAGTGTGTTACTGATTAGTTTGGTAGTGGATGAGATGTTTAATGGTTATAGTGGTAATATATTATTGGTTTAGTGGATTGGTGGGTTATGCATTAGGGGTAGTGGTTTAATGAGAGAGTGGATAGTGTGTTAATAGGTTATATGGTTAGTCAATTGTTTAGTGGAATGGTGGGTTATGTGATGGGGCTTATTAGTTTAGTGATGAGTGGGGTAGTGAATTAGAAGGTGGGGGTTAATAGTTTTACCATTTAGGGGTGAGGGATCAATGTGTTAATGATTAGTAAGTCAGGAGTTAGTGGATTAATGTGTTCTAGTGAGTTACATGTTTAGTTAATTAGTGGGTTAGTGGGTTCATGGGTTTGAAAAAAAATTAGATGGTTAGTGCGTTAATAGTTTAGGGGTTAATTCTTAGTGGGTTAGGGATTAGCGATTGTTGGGTTAGGCGATTAGTAATTAGTGCATTAGATGATTATATGCTAGTGCTATAGTTACAAGTTACTAATTAGTGGTTAGTGGGATGGGTGTTAGGGAGTAGGAGTTAGTGGGCTAGTGGGTTAGTAGGTTAGGAGTTAGGGGTTGGTGGATTACATATTAGTGGGTAAAATGTTAGTGGTTAAGGAGTATGGGATTGGTATGTGATGGTTAGTGTGATAGATGGCTATTTGATTTTTGTAAGAGTTGGTCAATATTTATAAGTTAGGCTTCAATGGTTTAGCGCAACAATATTTCAACCCAAAATATGACGACATCTGACGAAAAGTACTGTTTTGTTGGATTTCAATTTGAAATTTTGAATTTTGATTAATTTTTTTTTAATGTAGAATTAGTTTTTGAATTTCCAACTTACATTCATATGGTGGAATTTCACGTCAATTTCGACCTGTACCATCGCATACCTACAAAGACAATAAGATTGGCATAGAAAATGCTATCATCAAACTCTTTTCTAAATTTGGAATGATTATTGCAACAAGGGATTCAATTAGAGTATTTTTTTAATGTACATTTGTCCCACCTTGGATTTCAATATTATTCTCTATGCAAATCCATGAAGTATATGCTCCAACATTGTAGGAGGTTTTATGCTCTTGGGCCATTTTTTAATCAATTATTTGAGAGGGAACGATGTTAGATTTTGAATCCATCTGACTGATATTAGGTGAAATTATGTCCAAAAGCATTTTACTGTTGTTTATCCTTCATGTATCCCAAAATTCATCTTAGGGTAATTTTCATGACTATTTACAGCTAATTTAGCCCTAAAATATGCATGTGAATGAAGATTGAGGTTGTTTTCATGCCCAGACTTAGGCCAAAGTGCCCAAAACCTCTACAACAAGATGTATTTTTGTTGTAACTATGCACAAAATGCTGGTTCAGTCTACAAAAATGGCCCAGAATTTGTCGTTCATGACAAGGTCTAAGTTTTTGTCCTTTCCTCATCATTATGTTGCCTAGAATAGTACACCAAAATCACCTTTGAATGCTCGTGGCCTGAAAATGGCCTCGAAATTTACCTCTAGATACCCATGCAAATATATTTTCTTTTGATCTGTATTTGGGTTTTGTTTTTTTAAGTATTAGACAGGGGTTTGGAGAATTTTTGTGTTTCATGGCCTATAACGAAAACATAAAATTGGGACAACGTAAGGAAAAACAACAAAAATTGATCCATAAACAGATGAAGTTTGTGAAGAAAAAATTAGAAAACAAAGACCTAGCAATCAATAATTAGAAACCTAGAATAATAGGTGGTGGCGCAAGCATAGAAAAATAAAAACTTTTGGCATAATTGGGAAAAAAAATTACAACATATACCTCCACAATGCTAGGGTCAACCTTATTGTTAGGGATTTGGGGCTGTTACAGAGAGAAATTCCTATGGCTTGGGGTACCACAACAGAAAACTTGACTCCAGAAATCAATCCTTTCCAATATGCAATAGAAATCAAATATCTAACACTAAAGGATCAGACCTCATAACTTATTCCGAACGGTTGAAGTAGATCCTCGTTGAGCTTTCCAACTTCAACTTGAATTGATAGATTACTTCCTCAACAACAAGTAAACAATACAAGCATACTATATATATTGGTGTTAGATCTATTCTAGCATATATAATCAGCAATGTATAAGCATTTGAAATCATCCCATGGATAAAATATTCATTCAAACATACATTATTGGACAGGAAAAGATATTTTTATTAATATAAAATTAGAGATTACAATGGATACAACCTCTGTCGGCACGTCTACAAATCGGAGAAATTGAATCCCCCACTTGGGCCTCCACCACTTCAATCCTCCATCTCTTGATAGCAAGCTCACAAGAAAAATGTAAGCTTGGGAAGAACACAAAAGTGCTCCAAGGGACAAAGGGATGCAGACTCAAGCACAAGTTCCGGCAACAATGGACTATAGTTTCTTTGCTCTCACTTCTCTCTTATGCCTTCAATGTACCAAAGAGTTCCTTATATAGATTTTCAAAGGGGTAATGAAAGGTCGAATCTGAGTGATCTCAAGGCATATGGAAGGCTAGGAGTCAAGTGAGTCGGATCCATGTCAAGGAAAACTGCAAAAGGATTTGGATTTTGTACACATTTCGATGTACGCGGTTTTAGTGGTCAAACCCGCGTATATACGCGATTAATGGTTTAAAATTCATGTATATGATTTTTCACATGTTTATAGGGATGATCAAGGAAACATCAAAGGAAAAAAAATGGTCCAAGGGGTCTAAAGAGTCTACAGCGGGATAGGGGAACGGCCATACAAGTGTGATTCACCTGGAGTGGTAAAATCAACTATAACAGATGCTCCCTAATGTGTGAGGTTAGAGGGGTCATACAATGTTTGAAATACATTATAAGTCCATCCCAAAAGTGGAGTGATGAAGGATCCCAAATGGAAGACCAGCCACCCAATCAGCATAGTACAATGATAGAACTCTGCACATAACTGCAAATACATATAGCAGTCTCGGATACATAAGAGTACAATGGCCATGAATAGGCATGATACAAGATATCACATAAGTGGTCATCACCACGTACAATATACATAGATCAGAATCTCCATGATGAAGATATACAAAGGACCATGATCTCCATAATGGATGAAGATATATAATGGATCAAGATCTCCATAAAAGCTGGAAATGTCTGACATATACTAGAATCAAGTCACGAGAGCTGAAATCTCATGAACACTAGCACGATCAAGGAGGTAGCATATAATATATGCCACCAATATGGAAGGTCTTCTACATAAACCGCTACAAGTACATGTCCTACTATGTGAATAGAGGTGTCGAGGTAGAACATAGTAGTCCATCTTCTAATTACCGGTCATTAATGTATACCGTTAACAGACGCGAGATCACCCACCGATAATGAAAATGGGAATCAAGGTACTAGAGTGCAAACTAACGAGTGTGAATAAATGTGTTGAGGTCGAACACTTGAGAGGATCCATCGATTAGGGGACATTGATGTATTCCCAAAGACTGTCGATGGCGAGAGAACCTACCACTGATGACTACAAGTCTCAAGGCACTCAAAATGACTCTAGATTCCAATCCCAGAATAAATGATCTGAAGTCGATGGGATGAAATCCATTGGAAGGAGGGAATTAAGGCATCCCCCATCATCTAACATGAGGTACTCAGCAAAGTTGTATAATGTGGAAGGACTTGATTATAAGGTGCACGAAGCAGTAACTGTACCAGGAATGGCCGACATGCAAAGTCAAGATAACTGAGGAATGGCTGAATCAGGTTTCAAATTCCTTTGAACAAGAGAATAATAGTGTATGGTGACTGAATAAAGGCAGCATAGACTCAATATACAAACTGGGACATCTCTGCGACACAGGAGGCATCGACAGAGGCTCCATGGGGACTGGAAGCTTAACCAGTCGATGGAGATAAACTCAGATAAACAAGTATGGCTCCTAAAGTCAAACTATAAACCCAACCAATGGATGTGATATGCAGTGCTCTGTTCGAAGGCGACACGACTCGAAAGCTGCCAAAGATAACATCTTTCCTTGTCTGACTTTTTGGTTTTTTGATTTTTTTTGGACTTTTTCAAATATTTAAAAAGCTTGAAAAATAATAAAACTGCTTTATAGTTACAAACTAGGAGGAGACGAGTGTCATAGGGGTAAACAAACTAGTTCCAAGTAGTGGAACATACCTATGCTCAATGCAAGGATACATGTGTAGGATATCGACACTTGGGGGAAAATCCCCTCTCGGTAAAAAGGGAATCAAGCTGCAAAGGATATATAAAATGGCTCTGCATGGCTAGACATGAGACAAGCTCGGGCTATATGGATGAAACGCAATGTCAGGGAAGCCGGTATAAAGCTCAATAAGGCAGGAAAAGCTCATGATAATGCAATTACAAGTTGACATATGGGAGTCCTGAGGGAAATAGGCCAGTAAAAGATCAAGAGGAGTATGAGGCTATTGCAAAATGTCATGGCAGTACTATACAATGGACTCCCACACCCTAAAGGACAAAACGTCAGCATGGGCACCAACTGCAGATAAGGCGCTAACTAGGGTACCCATGTAAGTTCAAGCTCTACCACTCATACCATGCCACTTCTAAAACAACAAGAAGGTTCCGTGACATGATAGAGTGGGTTCGTACCTAAGGCTATGATGAAACGGTCATAAGGTCATGCAAAATGCAAATGGTGATGAAACCTAACCTATATTCCAGTTTAGACATGATACCTATGATAGGAATGAACGAGTTGAAACCTAGGAGAGAGTGTACAAAAACTGGATCCTACATGACAACCATATTAGTCCAAAACAACCCAAAATAGTCAATAAAGAATCCAAACTATAAGATATATGGAGGAATGATCATGAAAACTGTACCCAGAGGAAACAATGCGGTGAACGATGGGACATCAAAAGGAAAGTAAGATGTAGACCCAACGTTCACGCATCCACTACCACCCCCATGAGGGTGACCACTGGTGTAAATACTGAGAGAAGGGAGTCAACATTCTCCACAAATGGAGTAGAGGGAAGAATGTGACTATTACCAAATATATGAGCAGGGTAAGGGGCTACGATGCCCCCAATTCTGACACCAAGTTCCATACTAGGACCAAGGATGGGTGATAGGATACCAGGCATGCCAAAAATAAAAGGACCCGAACTCAAGAGAGCATAAATATACTCAAGTAACCACGATCCTAAAGGCCAACTAGCACACAAAGAGCACACTCCTAAGAAAATCTATATCCAAAATACAAGCAAACCAAGGGGAGGATATGTGAGCTCCTAAATGCAGCAGGTATGTCTCGCCTAGGAGAGGCTTGAAACTCCCATACACTACAAGCGGAGGTACGTAACCAATTATAGTGGCCCTCAGCTACAACGCATAAAGCGATTGTGCTGTTCGACCTCTACCTGGCCAGGACACCTACAGAATAACCTCTGCAAATGCCCCCTTGATAAACTAGGTAAGGAAAATAAGGTCGCCTCAATATAATCAATGCTCAGGAAGAAAATCGCAGGCGGGATCGACCGTATGGGCAGGGTAGCAAAGCCTGAAACTCTAGAAAGAGCCCCCAGATATGAATACAATCCTGGAAATATCTCTGGTGCTACTCAGTTATGACTAGGGGTCATCCCAATCAATAACCGTTCACATTGCCTCGTTCTTAACTCCCTTTTGAGAGGAGGATCCTGAGAAACACCAATTATACCAAGGAATTTCACACTCTCACCTGGACAGACACATACATGTTGTTGTTTAGTGGTCTTGGAGAATTTACTCACAATGAACTATTCCAAGACCCTAAAACCAAATCTTGTTGATGCACCCTATAAAAGAAACGAGTGTAATTCATTTTAAATTATGCGTTGATTTTAATTGGATGTAATTACTCAAAGGGAAATGGTCGTGCAACTAGTGATATGAAGACTCAGCAGTGAAATAAAAGTGCACACCATAACAAACAATGCTAAGTGAAATCTTTGTCAAATGATAAATAGGGTATGCCGCTACATGAGATGCATAAATATATATTCCTTTCTGAATGCCAATGTAATCCTTCCTATATGAAGGCCTAAACACAACTCTCATCCAAGCAATCCAATGCAAGTACCTCCTCAAATCCATATCTAAGATGCAAATAAGAGTGCAACTACCTTGTATTTTTCAATATAAAAGAATGAAAAATGCAATAAAAGTCATCTAAAACTCTCAGTCTCTGCAGCAAGTATAAAAGACAAGCCCAGCAAGACATCGAGACAAAAAAGAGTAATGCACTAATGACAAAACAAAAAGGATAAATGACTAAAACTACTTTCAAATAAAATTCAATGAAAAAAGTGGTCTCTGGTCACAAAAGAAGCATCCAACAGACAACATTAGACCCAAGGAAGACCCAACCACATTCACAACCCACCCAGCAACTTCCCACAACATCAAACTCACCAAAAGGGAGGATGTATGCGACTTTTTAAAGAACAGCTGCGTATATACGTGACTTTTGGCCAAAAACCTGCATGTATACGCGTATTTTGGCCAAAAACCTACGTGTATACGTGACTTTGGCCAAAAATCCGCGTATGTACGCAACTTTTGGCCAAAAACCTGCGTATACAAAGAAGGAAGTGGTAAAAAGCAGGCCAAGGGTCAAACCAATAAAGGGGAGTGTCAATGGATGAACATACTATAAAATGCAACACAAAAACAAGGAGAAACAAAGAGCAAGTCAAGAATATCAAGCCCATTGTGCCCGCAAACCCCCAAATAAAAACAAGGGACATCCCCAACGGAGTCGCCAATTCTGTTACGGAGAGAAATTCCTATGGCTTGGGGTACCACAACAGATAGCTTGAGTCCAGAAATCAATCCTTTCCAATATGCAATAGAAATCAAATATCTAACACTAAAGGATCAGACCTCGTACCTTATTCCAGACGGTTGAAGTAGATCCCCGTTGAGCTTTCCAACTTCAGCTTGAATTGATAGATTACTTCCTCAACAACAAGTAAACAATACAATCATACTATATATATTGGTGTTAGATCTATTCTAGCATATATAATCAACAATGTATAAGCATTTGAAATCATCCCATGGATAAAATATTCATTCAAACATACATTATTAGATAGGAAAAGATATTTCTATTAATATAAATTCATAGATTACAATGGATATAACCTCTATCGGCACGTCTTCGAATCGGAGAAATTGAATCCCCCACTTGGGCCTCCACCACTTCAATCCTCCATCTCTCAATAGCAAGCTCACAAGCAAAAGGTAAGCTTGGGAAGAACAAAAAAGTGCTCCAAGGGACAAAGGGATGCAGACTCAAGCACAAGTTTCGGCAACAATGGACTATAGTTTCTTTGCTCTCAATTCTCTCTTATGCCTTCAATGTACCAAAGAGTTCCTTATATAGATTTTCAAAGGGGTAATGAAAGGTCGAATCTGAGCAATCTCAAGGCATATGGAAGGCTAGGAGTCAAGTGAGTCAGATCCATGTCAAGGAAAACTCCAAAAGGATTTGGATTTTGTACACATCCCGATGTACGTGTTTTAGTGGTCAAACCCGCGTATATACGCGATTAATGGTTTAAAAGTCGCGTATATGATTTTTCACA
Source organism: Pseudotsuga menziesii (assembly GCA_001517045.1). NCBI lineage: Eukaryota > Viridiplantae > Streptophyta > Pinopsida > Pinales > Pinaceae > Pseudotsuga > Pseudotsuga menziesii. The sequence goes on along the minus strand of LPNX010008629.1, from coordinate 10,366 downwards.
TGTTTATAGGGATGATCAAGGAAACATCAAAGGACAAAAAATGGTCCAAGGGGTCTAAGGAGTCTGCAGCGGGACAGGGGAAAGGCCATACAAGTGTGATTCACCTGGAGTGGTAAAATCAGCTATAACAGGGGCGGTACCAAGGAATTAGAATAGGTTAGCTTCTTTGAGTCACTAGCCTCTTCGATGTTGTTATGTGATACCCTTGATAATTTACAATGTTTTAGTAATTCATCCCTACATCCAAAAATTGGTTTTAGGAAAACTTCCTCCGCCTCCTTTGAGTAATCCACAAATTCCTCTTCCTCCATCCTAGCCTCCGAAGATTATCACCTCATTAACCATATTTCTAACCAAAACATGTATAAGAATATAAAATCGGGATATTATTATATTGAATATATATTATTTTCAATATCAGGAAACAAGAAGAAATTTTTATGTGCAACTAGATGCTAAAAAAGGCTTTCAAATTCCAATATATTTGGAAAGAATGCATTGAATCATGTCACACATTGGTTAATTTTAGAAGATAATGTTACAATGCAAATTTGTGCTTGCACTAACTAGTTGTACATGATGGCCGCTATGTTTTTGTAGGCCTGAATGAATCTGAAACTCGAGAAAGTGAAATATAGATCTAGACAAAAACATAAATTAATCAAAACCCATCTAAAAAATCCAAAAAATGTTAATATATTGAATTTTCATAATCCCTTTGGATACCAAGAAGTAAGATTATTTGAATTATGAGTCATGAATGAATGGTCACAATATGTACAAAATAAAATGCCAAATAATGTATCTATACACAACTAAAGAGGTAGGGCGCTTTCTCCAAGGAGGGGTAGTTATCCTACATTGAGTTGACTTGGTTGGCCTTAAAAATAAATAGAAATATACAATAAAATTACAAATAAAGTCCATTGTGGCCAATGTGAATATTACACTCTTAGTTTTAACAAATCAAACACTCAAAGGACAAATAATATTTTAAATTGTAAAATGTATGCATTACTGAAATAGTTGCATCCTAATATTCACTCAAAGTGTCTAGATGCTCTTGAGACCACCATATTTTCTCATTCATTAATTACAATTATTCTACAAAAACCATTCTTAACTACAAAAAGAGTTTACTAAAGGAACCATTCTCATTTTGTATGTAATGCCTTTTATTTATGTGAACTTGATTTCTTCTCTGCATGATTTGAGGGGAATATAGGGCCTTTACTTCTTTCTTATTTCAGGTTATAAATTATATGAGTATAACATTTTGAGGGGACATGAAAATAAGAAAGGAGATCTTTACTCACTCTGGGATAATCTATCACCGTTATGAGCAAGCTCTTCCCCAGCTTTGAATGAGATGGAGCCTGAGAAAATGACTGGATTTTGAAGAGCATGTGAATGGCATAAATGAAGGTTCATTTCCCTATCAAAAATACAGGGTTGAAAGAAAAAACAACTCCTATATGTTCATGCAATATTGAATGGAATGGTGAAACTAAACCAATTCATGCACATGTTTCCTTTAATTTTTACTTTGACCATTTTTATGCTCTCTTCTTTATTCTAGATTAATAGATGGATGTCGGTTTTAAATTTTAAGGTATCTCTCATTGGCCTTTCATGGTTGGGTAGGATATAGAAGTTACTTCTATGGATATTTAGGTGAAAATAAAGAAGCAAATGCAGCATGGATCAAAGTTATCTCTTGGCCAAGGGAACACTAGCTTAAGGTTAGATCATAGATCAATGTATTTTTTGAGTGCCCTTTCTTTAAAGTAAGATAAATTCAATTTAATATAGCTTAGTTTAAATGGGTGTGTTGTTCAAGAAGGGCTTCAAGTTTGTTTCATGAAGATGATGCCCCTTCTGTCCTACATATTTCATGTATGCAGATGCCTCTAGCAATGAAATTTTGGAACAAGCATGGAGCAACATGTAGCTGATAAATTAGACCATTTTATTCTCTCAGAAGACCTTTTGTTTGAGAGGATAGAATAGGAACCCAAAATTATCCCAATTAGATCATATCACTGGCCAATTATTTTACACTAGTACTCCATATAAAGATCAAAAGGAACTCCCTTCCACTATGACAAAATGTGGCTTTCAAATTTTCATTTCAAGGACATGATAAAATAATGGGGGAACCATGTGGAATTCAATATAGGTTCAAAAAACTAACATTCTAAAAAACAAGATTAAATCCTGGAACACAAACAAATTTGGCAAAATATTCTTCCAACTGCAATAGTTGGAGAGTAATTTTCTCAGCTCGAGAGGAAATAATGGTCACAGGAATGATGGATAATCCCACCCTTCACAAAAAGGAATTGGACCTCAATGATCAGATGGTTATGCAAGCTCAATCAGAAGAGTAACAATGGAAATAGAATTCCTGCATAAGATGGCTTAAGGAACACAATAAGAACACTTCTTTCTTCCTCCTGGCTTGAATGAATTCTTCCTCAAGCCAAGGATGATTTATGGAACATTATCCAATCCTGACATGTGATTAGGTGGCTTCCTCCTAATTATCAAGTTTAGTGCATTTTCCAACAGGAGAGGTGTACATATTAGGTGGGTTGTAGCTTGCAGTTGTAGATGGGCATGTGGTTTTTGGTTCTCTTTCCAATTGGTTAGTGGATGCACCATTATTTTACTCCATTTTCAAGTGGACAAGAACATTGATGCAAGCATATTTCCATGAATTAGTTTTTATATCCTCGGAATACAAAGACCTCATGGTTCTAAAACACATTGCAAGAGGATATCACCCCCTTGAGTCGCCATTGTTTAACCCCTAGATTTCCTACACAAATAGAGGGGTAAGATCCATATATATTGTCATGTTTATTACATGTGCATCCAGATCTTTACAGTAATCAGAGTTTATTAGAGTTAGTGTTATCAACCCAAATGGCACTTCTCTGTCCGAGTACCGACAATTCATATGTTGGTACACAAAAGGACACTTATGGATTGAAGGTTGCCTAAACACTATAGCTGGGCATGACATGAGATGCATTCACTATCCAACCAGCTTGCCATTTTACCTTTCTATATGTTGATTTCCGTACGCGACTATCTCCATAAAAAATCATGTACATATGTGACTATCTTCTTTGTCAACCCACGTACTGTATGTGACTATTCTCATTACAACCCGCGTACAAATCTGTACGCGGGTTTCCCTTATAGCAACTCATGTGTCATACGCAGGTTGCCAGTATCAATAGTTGTGTACACATCCATTCGACATTAAAAATAATAAAACATAATTAATGGAGATTTGTTGAGCCCTAATCATTAACTATCTCAACTGTCTCAACCTCCTCAACCTTCGAAACTGCTCTATTTCCCAAAGTATAAATAGAGGCCTTGGGGAGGGAATTAATCAATCATACTGGGAGAGAAAAGTTATGCTGGTGGTATATATTTAGAAGTCTTCGGAGCAGCAGAACTCAGAATCCTTTGGTTGCAGAGGAGTCCTTGTTTTAGGCGTTGGGTTGTACACTTATCTCATTCACTATTGTTAATAAAGAGAATTCTTCTTCCAACTTTGTGTTGAGTCTCTTTCATGTATCATGTTTGATGAATATTTTTGATTAATCACTCTATATACTGTTCATCTAACTTGTCATATATACATGTATAAGATTGTACTTGGAGAATTTTCTCTTTGCAGGTGAAGGAGGTGCATCCTTGAAAGCTTTGGAGAGAAGTAGAGCGGGAGAAGAGAAAGCTTGGATCAACCGTCGTTAATCGGGTGAGTTCAGCATTTCTTCCTATTCCTTTTCTGTACTTTAAAGCTAATTGTCTACAAGTTTTAGAAGTACGTTGGTAACCCCAAACCCTAGGTTACAAGGGTGTTTATTCCTAAACAACAGAAATGGCGACTCCACTGGGGAGCCCAGACTGTTGTGCGTTAACTCTGTAGATCAATACCCAGTCTTTTCCTTGATTCAGTGTGTGGTGTCTTGTCTTGGTTCAGATTTGTAGTGGTGCTTTGAATTCCTTGATAATTTTTTCCTTTTTGAAAAATTGAACTCCTGTACGTGGGTTGCTCTTATACATAGTCGCGTACAGAGGTCTGCGTACGCGGGTTTCTCTATAGAACAGTTGCATACAGGACGTGGGTTGTCCTTGTACACAGTCGCGTACAAGCCTGAGCATTAAGATTTTTGGGTGAGGGTTTTCTTGTCCTTGTCCCTCTATAAATTATGTTTGCTTAGTGGCCTTCTTTATGAGCATTGCACTGTGATTTTGATGACCTTGTTAGCCACACCTTGTGATTTCTTGTAAAGCCCTTGAGTTCCTATTGTTTGGATTGTCTTTCTATTAGCAACTTGAAGTGGATTTGCCTTTTGGGTTATAGGTTCAAGTGCCGGTTGTCTGAATCAGTGATCAGGGTTCTAGACACTGTATATCCCATTCTATTTTAGAATAGTATTGGTTTGCCACTTTCCTTTGTTTGATCTCAGTGATTTCCATTCATTGTGTCTGCCCAAGCTAGGGTTCCAAGTCTTCCTTAGGTGGTAGATATTTGGTTTTATTAATCTGTTTTACTTCATTTTGCTTACTTTATACAGTCATTTTATTTCAAGCATACTCAAGAATTGTGCATTTAGGTGCATAGTAGTTGTCTATTTGCTTTGCTTACAGTACTTGCTTGCATTAGTTGATAGGCCATTTTTTCTTTTTCATTTATAAAAGAAAAATAAAAAGAACACATGTTTTCTTTATATGCATGTAGATTAGGTTTTTAGTCTAGATTGCATGGCATATCATTGTTTTTTAAAATAAAAAATAATAGAATTTGTTCTTGTGTGGCTTTCAAGTTTCTATTTGAAAAAGAATAAGAGAATTGTTTTTGCTTTTTGCATTTCATTTCTCTTTGTTTAGTCATTTTGTTTCAACTTTGAATCAAAAACCCACATAAGTTTCACGCCATTTACCCTCTGATTAAAAACAACCCTTAAAATAAACGATATAATTTAAAAATTATTAGTAAGTTTTATTTTATAGGGTAATACACCAACTAGCTCAAGCTAGTATTATGGGATAGGGAGTTTAAACTCCCCACAAGTATAAAATTTCAGACATAGTGAGTCAATCACTAGGTAAACCCTTTTCTATGCTAATTGTATCTGGGAAGCTCCTCTCAAATGGGAGTCAAGCACGAGGCCACGTGGAGACATTGGACTGAGGAGACAACCCTTTGATTCCTTGTCGAAATGTAAACCAAGGTTTTTGCGCATCTAGGGATTCTGTCTTAGACAACGTTTCGGGATTTGCTACCCTGCCCATGTGTATGAACCAGGCTTGCGACTGTCCCCCCAGACTGTCAATATATTTAAGGTATCCTTTAGTCTCTTTGACATCTAGGGTTCATACATAGGTACATCGGAAGGCTATTTCTGGTTGACCTTGGACGGGCTTGGAAGGTAACCCTGGTAGAAGGTGTGGGAGGGCGGTGGATGATTCCTCCGCTTGTGCCTAAGAACATCTAAAAGGATGTCAAGTAACTATCTATCATCTTTCTTTTGGAAAGCATATCCTATACATGTTTATCTGTTTGGCTTTAGGAATTTTTTAGTGAGTGTTGTGTGGTTTGTCTGTACCTAGTCTGCCTTCAGGTGTGTGCTTGGTACTTTTGGTTTCATGTTGACCTCAGAATTTGTCTCCTTGTTTGAAACTATGTCTAACTGTGGAAATTAAGGCCAACAATAGATTAATTTTACTCACAACAATTATCAATTGATCATGCAAAATTGCTCACAAAAGAGACTGAATATGGAGCTGTAACACTAAATTGTATTAACTGAGTGTACAATAGCCAACCCTGTAATAAAATAGGTTTCCGAATAAATAGAATACATCAAGAAATCAAATGCATGAGGAGGCATCCAAATCTAGCATAAAGCAGGCTTACCAAAAATAAGCAAATCCCCCATAGGTGTAAAAAGCTGATCCCAAATCTGTCATGGAGCTCACGAATTGGAAAAAAGGCATAGGCAAGCTAAAGAGTGGTGGAATGGAAGCTCATACATGCTTTTGCATGGAGAAAAGAGAGGAGGATGTGTAGGACAAAAAACAAATCAACCTCACCTAGTCTAGCTTTTCCTTTTGCCTTAAAACACTGAAAAAGCAGGCAATAAAGCAGAAAAAGCAGAAGGGCGCCTAGGAGGCCAGGAATAAAGCAGAATTGATTTGTTTAGCTCTCCCATGTG
>LPNX010008619.1:42380-77784 GCA_001517045.1 Pseudotsuga menziesii | reverse complement strand
TGGAGCACATACAGTTTCATCCACAGCGTCAAAAGGAACAGGTTGAATGTACAGCGAGCAGAGAGCTTGGTATATGTGCATTACAACTTGCGACTGTTGTCCTATTACTGCAATGATCCAACCATAGAACCAACAAATAAGATGTGGGACTACAATCCAGAGGAGGACAATTTGGAGGATGGAGCATTGGTTTTGGAGGAGTTGGAGAATTCTCTTTTGGAGGAGGATGAACGTGCTGAGATGCCACCACCTAGTGCGACTGATAGGCCCTGTGGAGGGTCCCCCTTGAGTACAGTTGTACCAGTACCTGCATTAGAGGGACCTTCACAGTTAGTTGCTTCATCTTCACAGTCACTACCACCTCGCGTACCCCCACGAGGCAATCGCGGTGGTGGAAGTGGAAGGACTTCGAGGAGATAGGAGTAGGAGAAATAGATTGTTTTTCAGTTTACTAGTCTACTAGATTTCAGTTTAATTATCATTGTAGTACTTATGCAAATAGCCAATTTTTGTAAACAAAACTATTTGGCCATGGCTCATGTTGACAATTGGTGGATAACCTTTTTCATTCCATAAGTTAATGATGTACTTCCCTCTTATATGGTTCTAAAGTTTTTATGTTTGTAATTGCTAGAATCTATATGGTTTCTATTTGTATTTGCAAAATGTATTTCAATTTGTTACTTTGTATTTTGTAATTGTTAGCAGCTAGATGCTTGATGCTTGAATGATTATTCATTAATTTACTACGTAGTATGGATGGAATGATGGATAATATGGAATCTAGATGGCATTTCATATATTGGAAGTATCACAAACATACATGTTTCATAAATTTTGCATCTAGTTTGACATTCTACATGTTTTCTTTTGAATATATATATATTTATATATATATATATATAAAAACGCTTCCGACCACGCTTCGCTTCCTGCCATTTTTTGAAAAACACGCTTCCGCGCACCCGCTTCGCTTCCACGCTCTGGCAACACTGCAACAAATATACAATGATACCTGAAAAGAAACAAGATATACACCGGATGAACAAGTTATTCTCTCAAAGATCTAATGACAAATTGCTTTCAAGTTACAAGATTAAACAATGTTTTACTCAAGCGTGCCACAGTACCTTAAAGATATTATACTTGAAAGTGCAAGGTACTGAAATGAAATTGAGATGCTTGCAAGATGTACTTGTAAAATGAAAGCCTTGAAAAGCAAGGACTTTGAAGCGAATACAGAAACTAAAATGTGGGTAAGATGTTTTGCAATGTCTCTCGATTCGTTTTAATAAATTTTATTAAAGTCGAAGTCTTTGATTAAGTTTTAGATCCGGTGGTGTGACTACCCCAATCTAGTATTTCTCAAGTCAAAAAGGGAATGCTGTTGCGCTCAAAACAGTGGAAACAAGTCCACCTGTAGCTCCCAAGTCAAACCCCAATGCCCTGGTGCTCAACAAGGAAGACGTAGAACGCCTAAAGACCCCCCACGGTCTTCTACTCCAACTAGCTTCCGAGGTCACTTATTTTAATCAACCGAAAAAATAGCAAGATGGATGCCTATTAAACTAAAGCCCCCAAACCCCTCCGTTTTTCATACCCTTGATCCGAGTTCCCTAAAGGGAGATAACGGAGGGCAGAGGATACACAGACAGATGTTAGGTTGTATATTCCTTCAAAACAGTAAACTAGGTGACAGAAAGTAAAGATCTAACTAAATGCTTTGTTTGAAAAATAAATGCTTGAAAGTAAACTAATCTAAACAAAATATATTAACCACACATCAATCTCCCTAAAAGAGAAGGTGGGTAAAAAAAGAGTCTGGAAAAATATTAGATCTACTTGAAAATGAAAGCACAACTACTTATCTACTTCCTAGATCTACTTCCTACCTAATTACAATATGATTACAAATTACTTTGAAAGCTTTTAGAGAAAACCCACGAGGAGATTCTCCTGAGGCTTCAAATAGCTAAAAAATAGAGTAAGAAGATAAGAGGTTGAACCCTTTTGAAACCGGTTGCAAGTTGAGGTGTTTTAGATGTGATTTGGGCATAACCTCCCCTTGTAAACTATAAAACCTGCTAAAAATTAGCAAGCAAAGCTTGTTGAAAAATGACAGGAAACTCAAAAGGAAGTTAGAAAATGTTAGTATAAAAATACAAAAATTTTACAGTAAAAATTTGGGTTTTAAAATATCCGAAAATTGAAGATTAGAGGGCTGAAAATTGCATTTCCAGCCACCTAAAACACAGTAAGAAATCAGATATGAAATATATCATAAAAATATAACATGGATCTATTGAAGTAAACTAGATTTTGCTACTAAACAATAACAAAAATACTAGTTCCTAAAACAGAAAACAAGATTAGAGATTGGGGCTTTGGAGGGAGAACTTTTCCAAGCTTGGATCCCTGCAAAGAGTTTAGCTAAGCTGCAAAACTCACACATAGAGATGAGAACACCATAAATCATGCAAAAACCTTTGCAAAATCTTACAATGTTAATCACAAGTGCAAATAAAAAAACTTCTACCTACAAATCTCTCCACAAAAACCTTTGTGGAGAGCTTCGATGATAAATAATGCAACAATAACCAACCATAAATAGTTACCTCACTCTTCAAGCCACAAAATGGGTGCACCAACAAATGTATCCTCCAAAGCTTGATGTATTATAAACCCCAATAGGGCAACAACATTACAATAGCCAAAGAAAACTTGCGAGAGAAAAATAGAGAAGAGAGGGAGAAGAGAGTATTTTGGCAGCATAACCATGCTCCAAAAAATGATGATAAAATGAGAGGAGGGGCCTCTCTTTTATAGTTGAAAAGATCTCAAACCCACTCTCAAATCAAAGGTCCAAAACATAGATCTAAACTCTAGCTCTCCTCCACCCTTAGATCTATGTTTGTTGACTTTGCAAGCCATCCACCAATCATAAGCAAGGGTGCCTCTTCAAATCAATGGTAAAAAAGATAGATCCATGTCACAACAAAGCTTAACCCTTAGATCTAGGGTTTCCATGACTCAAGTGGGGCCCCCTTTGACTCAAATTTTAATTTTTTATCTTTTATTTTTATCTTTTTATTCTTTTATTTTTTATCTTTTATCTTTTATTTTATCTTTTTTTTTTAATCTTTTATTTTTTATCTTTTATTTTTTATTTTATCTTTCATTTTTTTTTTATTCTCATCTTTTATTTTTTTTTATTCTTTTATTTTTTTTTATCTTTTATTTTAATTTTAATTTTTAATCTTTTAATTTTTTATTTTTTATTAAGACAAGAGGGGCATCCCACTTGGTAAATCTTCAAAAATTTATTTTGACCATGGGGGGGTTTATTTAAATAAAAATTAACTATGATTAGCCACCTCCCAGACTTAATTACCATGGCCTTATTTGATTTTTTCCTTCAAAATCAAATAATTTAATTTTTCACCCTTGGAAATTAAATTAATTTCCTAAGAAAAAATACCTTGTCTTAACCAAAATTGGTCTAACTTCCCAACTCCTTGTCAAAATGACATGAGACTTGAACCAATGGCTTAGGGGGTGTCATAGCATTTTCATTTGCATTCATAGCCCCTATTATAAAATGCCAAGGTTCAAGAGATTACATTATTACATCAAAACTTAATTAATTAACCACCAAATGGTAAAGTTAATTAATTAAGAAAAAATCAAAATAGAAATTAAAATCCTAACGAAATTCCGCAAGACTACAAGATATGGCTAGCATGGTCATGGAAAACAACTTGAAACCTTAGCCACCTCATGGGCTTGATTATAAGAACGCCAATTCACCACTTTGGAGGATTGGTGAGTGAAAAACCCAACCAATTAAAATTGTTAATTAACAAAATTAACTGGAAGGGAAAAAAAACACTCGGTGAAGAGGACTTCCCTGATAATAAAGTCCATGGTGACATCCTTAAAGGAATGACCCATGATGACATATAAAGTTACATTAATTATCCCACACAGGGGAGCGGACATTCCGTGTACAAAAGAGGCAGAATTGCCCTGCTGAGTGAAAAATCCCTAGGATTTTTCCATGGTACAAACTGCACAGAATGTACATCTTCAATGTACATGAGGTTGCCACTTAGTTGAAATAGGTGGGCAACAAGCCCTTCAGTCATTTAATGGTCATATCAATTTTATCAGGAGATTCATTCCAAACTTGGCTGAATTAATGAAACCCATGCAGGCCTTACTCAAGAAAAATGCTAAGTTTGTGTGGACCACTAAAGGAAGGAAAGCCTTTGATTCAATAAAGAATGCCATTACCAGGTCTTTGGTCTTAGTCAACCTGGATTACGCAAAGGATTTCATGATCTTTTCATTTGCTTCTGAAGATACCATTGCCGGTGTGTTGCTCCAAAAGAACTTTGAAGGGTTCAAGCAGCCCATAGCATTTATGAGTAGAGCCTAGCAGAATTCCAAGCTAAAGTATACCATCATGGAGAAGCAAGCTTATGCCTTAGTCAAATCATTAAAATATTTCAGGACTTATATCGGGTATTCCAAGGTTACCGGATATGTTCCCCACACTGCGGTCAAGGATATCCTTTCTCAAAAGGATTGTTTAGGAATAAGGGGTACATGGGTATCCAAGATTCAGGAGTATGACCTTGAGATAAAACCTACGAAATTAATCAAGGGATAAGGCCTGGCAAGAATGCTTACTCAAAAGAATGAAGAAGCCATTAAGATGATTGCAGAAAATGATATCCCGCAGCCTACCATGACTCCTGCCCTTCAAAACCTTGACAACCATTGGTATTCAGACATCATTTTCTTTCTCCTCCATCTCACTTGCCTGGATCACCTCAAAGGACACAAGCATAGGGCTTTGAGACTTAAGACCGCTAGGTATTGCCTTACCCAAGAGGGTCTAGGTTGGAGGAACCCAGATGGTATTATACTTAGGTGCATCAACGAACAGGATTCTAAGAAGATATTAGCAGAGTTTCACTCAAGATTTTGTGGAGGCCACTATGCAGCAAATACAACTGCCCACAAAATCTTGAGAGCTGGTTACTATTGGCCAACCATTTTTGTAGATGCTCACAAGCATATCAAGTGTTGCCAAGAGTGCCAGCTGTTCACTGGGAAGCAGAAGTTGGCAGCTCTTCCCCTTACTCCGGTTGTTGTCCTTGCCCCTTTTTAGCAGTGGGGGCTCGATTTTATTGGAAAATTCAAGGATAATTCCAGTAATGGTTTTTGTTGGATTCTCACAACAACCGATTACTTCACCAAGTGGGTAGTGGCTATACCCACTAAGACTGCCACTGAAAAGGTTGTTATAGACTTCATCGAGGAAAGAATCATCACCAGATTCGGGACTCCCTTAAAAATAACAACCGATAATGCCAAAGCCTTCAGTTCCAAAAAAATGAATGACTTATGTTTTAAATATGGCATTATCCTATCCCACTCATCTGATTATTACCCGCAGGGCAATGGACTTGCTGAATCCACCAATAAAAATTTAATGTCAATCCTCAAGAAGACTGTGGGGGATAATAAGAGATCATGGGATAGTAAAATTAAGTATGCTGTGTGGGCGGATAGAATCACTAAGAAGAACTCAACTGGTAAATCACCTTTTGAGCTGGTATATGGACTCACAGCCACCCTTTCGGTCAGTATGCAGATTCCGATCTTCAGGATGCTAAGTGAGTATGGCATAGAATAGGCAGAAATGGAGCAAAGAATAAACCAGATTATAGAATTGGATGAATCCCGAAGAGCTACCCTTGATCAGTCACTCAGACATCAGGAAAGTATGAAGGGCACTTTTGATAAGTCGGCCAGGCCGAGAGCTTTCCAAAATGGAGATGTTGTTCTCTTATGGGATAAGAGAAGGGAGAAGCCTGGAAAGCATGGGAAATTTGACAGCCTTTGGAAAGGCCCGTTTATCATCTGCGACATAGCTGGCACCAATTCTTTTTTCCTTAACACTATGGATGGAGAAATTTTAAACCTGGCCATGAATGGCCAACACCTGAAGCCTTTTTATCAAAACAACCTCCAAGATGACCAAGGGGTCATCACAGGGCTTTTCTAAACTCATCCTTGTTGTATTTTATGTACTTGATTTTTGTATCATATTTTATGTATCATAACTTTGTAGAATGTTGTATCAAAGCTCTTTTCTTTTGTATATTAGCATATGTATTGTATTTTCATTTATATATGTTGAAAAAGAAAAAAATTATTTTCTTGTACTTTATTTCGAAAAAGCAAAAAATATTTTCTGGTATTTCATCATGGCATATTTTTATCATATACATGGAACTGAGACACTTCTGCTTACATGCAGGTACTAGAGATTCTTGGATTCTCAAGCACTCTTTTTGATCAATAGATCAAGCAAGTACCTGTCCCACAGTTGGAGCCAGATGTTACCAACATTTTTGTACCATAGTTGGATTACTTGAGGAGCCGTCGGTTGACAAACTTGTTCAAAGTCTGATTCCAGTGTATCAGTTGATCCGTCTGCTTGTCTAGCCAATATTGGCTAGCCACTTTTTTATTTGAATAATTTTGACCATGGCCCCGCGGGGTTTGTAATAAAATGTGCTAGTAGGGTATTTTTGAGTGGTTCGGTCTCCTGAGACGTAGAATGTCAAATAAGGTATTCCAAGGAGTTTTTTGCCCCTGACAATTATGCTTTGCTTTCAGCCGAGTATAATTGACGAGGTTTTCTCTCGCTTCCTCTAAAGCTGGAATGCCCAATGTTGATTTCTGGGCCTTGGGGGGTTATTAGAGCCCAACTGAGTGTTATAAACCTACTAGGCATTATTTAAATAGATCATGGTCATGTCCTAAGTCATCTAGACATAAAAAAATTTCGAAAAATTCTTTTTTGAACGGGGAAAAAATATTTTTTAATTTTTAATTACTTTTCCTAAGTTTTTTGGGTGAATTTTTACATTAATTAAATGGAAAAAACGCGCTCGTGGTAAATAAGTCATCCGGGCTCCGAATTCAGTGATTGAAGGCTCCAACCTTAAGCCAAAAATCATTCTTGATCAGCCAGTCAGTCAGAACCAACTTTCAGATCAACAATCGGACACATAATGCCTTTTTTCTCAAAAAAGTCAGTTTTGAGGAAAAAATGAATTTTAATTAAAAATGGTTATTTTGGAGAAAATTAAAACTCTCCAAATTAATCCAAATTCGGTAAAATAAAAGGCTAAATGACATCTCACTGGGCATTAATGAGCATTGGAATTAACGGAAAGTAGGTTCAGTCAGCATTTAATGACCTGGAGGCCTTCTTAACCTAGCTATTGCGCCCCCCTTCAGTCAGGCTCACGTGTGGGTGAGGTGGAGAGCATTCATTCGTTTGGTGATTTGATCGAGGCTGAACTGAGGCTTGCACTGATGACCACTAGGCAGTGGCTCCTCCAAACCTAACAAAGTAGGTTTCCAGACCTAGCAAGCAACTTTCCTATGCAGCAAAGCGTCTCCTTCATCCATTCACGCCCCTCTCTCTCCTGAGGGCGCCTTCCACACATGTGGGCTCATCTGTGGATGGATTTCAGTGTTTAGGGTTGGAGTGGGGGCGCTTTGCCTGGGTGGAGGCCTCCCCTCACTCCCGGTTCTCCGATTTAGGTTTGGACCTCTGTTTGGTGGCCAGGCTGGTTAGGGTATGAAGATTGTTTTTAAGGTTTTAGCACTCTCTCATTGTACAAATAGAGGCTCCTTTAGCTCTATTCGGATGGATTTTGTGTAGAGAAACTCTGATGAAACTTTTGTAATTGCTTGTTGCTCTTATGCAACCATTGGAATAAAATTAAGGCTTTGGAGGCTCATGTGGTGTGATTCTTTGGATGATTGCACTTGATGCATGAGGCGATGTTGTTTTAATGTTTTTCTTTCTTGTCTATTTGAGATTATGATGTTATGCTTTAGAGGGCTTCTGTGAGCACATAAGAACAGGTATTTGCGGTTTGTAAGTTAGTTGTTTATTGATTTACTTTTAGAATTTAAAACAGAGCATTGTCTTATTCAATTATATTTCATGCTACTTCTTTATTTTTATTTGTGAACAATACATGATCTAATCCTTTGTTTGGCAAGTCTATGAGTGTTATTTTGCAAATCCTTCCATCCACCCAAGCAGAAGTTCGAGCTCAGCTGCATCTTCTTCTCTTGGAGTCAAGTACACTTTTCCGGTAATTGCATGCTTCACGAGATCCAAGTGCTTTAAAAAGATCCACAAGTTTGACCATTTTCTCCTTACTTTTATTCATCTTTCAAAGTAAAAATCTTTATTTTCTTGGGATTAGGGCACGTTTAGGCTAAAGTGAACATTCATTCACTTAGCCTTTACCCCGATTGGCTGCCTTGTGCTTTACTTTCAGCTTTTTAGGCCTTTTATTTGCAGCCTTTCCTTCATTTTGTTCGCTGTCCACTTTTCCCCATTTTTACCCTTTTAGACAGCCCTCTTTTGCTTCTTTGTTTCCACTTTTCGCAGCCCATTTCCATCATTTTCTTCAACCATCTTTTGGGCTTTATTTTCAGCCTTTTTCACCCTCATTTGCAGCCCTCTTTCTCACTTAGTTTCCAACCTTCTTTGACTTGTCTTTTCCCCTCTTTTCACCCTTTCTTCACCCCTCTTACCTTGCATTTTTCCTGCCTCTTTTCCTCCTTCTTTTCGGTGAGTTTGGGTAAGTGTTTGTAGCAAGTTTGTAGATTAAATTTCAAGTTATTTTTGATCAACTAATATCATAACAAGTGTGTGTCTAGAGCTCTTAGATTGCAGACAAGTGAAGGAGAGCCCAAAGGCCACGAACAAACAAGGAGTGCAAGAAGAACAAAAAGACTGTTATCCCTTCTCTTTCATCCCCTTCTTTCCCCGTTCTTCCAAGAAGCAAAGAACACATCATCATTGTAAAAGATTAATAAAAAAAGGCTAAGTGGAAGCAAGTCTCATTTCTTTTCTACTTCCCCTATTTTGGGGAGATATGTCTTGTGTTCATTTTCATGATTTACTTAGTTCAGTTGTCCTTAAGCAATTAGTTTAAATCTCTGATTAAACTTAGTTTCAATCTTACTAATTGCTAGTTGTTCCTTAACTTCATTTCCACTAATTGCTAGATTCATCATTGCTTGTTGGTGTCTTGTTATAAATTGTTAAATCATAAAAAGAACCAAAATCTCTTGAATCTCACCATAAAGTGAATCAAGAGAGCTCTCTGTCGGAGAGTTTTAATCAACCACCTTTCATATTAATTGTTGTGTTTGTTTAATCAAATCATCCATAAATAAGACTCTTGAACTTGCAGAAACACAAGTCAAGAGCACTCTCTATCGGAGAGCATCTTAGGTTTGCACAACCCTTACATTAGTTTCATCTAGATTAGCTAAGTCTTTTGAACCATTGTCATAAGACGAGGTCAAGAGCGCTCTCTGTCGGAGGGTTATAATTAATTAACTTAATAAAATTTGCAACTCACGCCCCTTTAATTAATTAACCCCCCTCCCTCCTTGCCGGAGTATGCTCTGACTGGTCCTAGATCGGAGTAGCCAGAAACAGCACTGCATCTTTAAACCCCGCAAGAGTAACCTAATAACACTTAAACACCCCGTAACCAACGCACTGGTGTCGTAGGGATTCTTCCAAAGTACTTCCTAGTAGAGGCGCCGAAACCTCCCGCTGTCATAGATTCTCAGCTGGCTGGTCACTTGACAATATCAGCCTGGGATACTGGGCGGGCCCAACATGTCTTCAACGGAGGCAACTTAGAAGAGTCTCCCGGCTTTGATAAACCTTTTTGTTGACACCCTAAAGCAAGACCACTGTTAAAAACTCTTAAAAATTACCCACAGCACTTGCAAAACCTAACATTCACTAGCATCTTTTGGGATTCACATCTTTCTAAACACAAAGCATCTTCGATAATTTTACTCCATAGGCACTGATTCCATCTTTTAGCATTGTTGATAATGTGGGCCATTTGTCCATTGAATGTTTGATTATAAGTTATATCTGTGAATGCTTTATTTATTTTCGTGAATTGCTCAAATATTTTTCTATCTTTTAATTCCAGTGATAGCAACGTGGATTGCTTTGTCTTGTGCTCAATTTATCATATTAATCATCTAAAATCACAGAAACTCCTAAACAACACCCATCCGCATCTGAAAACATTTAAAACTTAACTTAAACATTGATCCATAGAAAACTCTTTGTTAGGAACTACCCCCCTTGGCTTCATTAGGAGTTAGCCTAAACGAAGAAGCTACGAGTAGGTGACAGTACCTAGCTCTGTGCTTGCCCCCAAGGTCACACCTCTCCCACTTTCCTAAGTTAGGAGACAGCTTTCGGAAGATTTCTGCTGCTGGTGTGCAATCGGCGGACAACAGACTTTACATTTGACTTTTTTAAATTTGGACTTTAGTGCATTTTATCCAATTTTAGCATTTAAATGTTATTCTGGTGCTTCGTTAGCCGAATGATGACTTTCAGGATGCTTCAGCTGGGCGAAACATAGTGAAAGTGGCCCCTAAGGTAAAGATGCTGCTCCGAGCTTGAAAATGAGCCCAACCACGCCGAAAACGGACACCAGATCACACTTTTTTTACATTTTGAATTTTTCCATTTAAACCATTAAAAAATGGCTTTAAAAATGGGGAAATTTTATTTTTTCTCGGAATCAAACAAAACTCTAGGGGGACCTAATACATGTTCATACGACTCAATCGGAATGCCTAACATGTTGAAAAACATTGACACGAAGGCTCTAATAACCTCCTAAGGCCGAAACATCAAGAAAACTACCCCAGCTTTGGAGGTGTGAGTGAAAAACACAGAAATTATTAGTCGTTTGTTCAATAACCAATAATAACCAAGGGAAAAAACACTCTGGGCTAGCCGGCTTGATGCTTAAGTCCAGGAAGCCGAGCCTTTTATAAAAAATTAAATGCTAGGACATTTTTTACAATTTCCCATAGGGGGTATGAACAGGTATTTACAAAAAATTAAAAAGGCTTAGCCAAAACTGTCTAAGTTTGGAGCGCACTGAACTTCTGAACTCTGGAGATGAGCATTCATCATGCTCAATAACTGACGGCTCAGTAGGAAGCTCAACTATTTTACAAAATAGTTAGTAACATCTGGCTCCAACTGTGGGACGTGCACTTGTTTGATCTTCATTCAAAAAGAGTGTGTGAGTGGCCTGTTGTTGCCTAATTCGCACCTCGGGTGACGTGGCAGAAATCTTCAAACCACTAGGTGCGACCTTGGGGCAAGCTTGAGCCAAGTGCTGTCACCTGATACTCAGCTCCTTCATCTAGGCCAACTCCTAGCGAAGCCAAGGGGGGTGGACCCTAATGAAAAGTAAAATCTAGGATTTTTACTCTACGAGAAAATTAATTAATTCTAAGAGCTTTAATATCAAATGGATGAAATTAAAAAATACCAATTACTGCCAACAAGATTAACCTTAGCAACACTTTAACTCAAATTAGATACACAATATTCAATGACACATTGCGAGATTAACTTATGCAAAAAGAACAGAATAGACCAGTGCCGAAATGAAAAGTGCTTGCAAATGTGGGTTGCTAGTGTAGTCTTAATGAAAGTATTGCAGTGTCTCGGTTGGTAAATTTTAGATTATTAAATGAATAATTAAGGACGTGGGTTAATTGTGGGTTTGGCCCAACAAGTCAAGACCCTTCGAACTGAGTGCTAATGTAACACCCCGGTTTTGACCCCGTTTGCATTAATGTACATTATGTATATATTGTAATGAATCGTGGTGTGGAGCTAAAGGAAAAAGGCCCACCATCGATTTGGTTGTGTTATGTTTCGGCGAACGGAATCGTTGTCGATGGTATATCGTGGTATATGGCACATATCAAGTTTTGTCATCATGTAAATATGCATTTTAATTAAATGAACCCAACCAGCTATGTTCACTGCAACCATATTGAAAAGGGCATGATTTTCCTAAGGATAGGGAGGAGGAATGTTAAACCTTAAGCCCATGGGGGAAAAGCCATGTGTCACCACCCTTTTTGTTTTACTCACCTTCCCTTGTCTCATCCAACTACCACCTTAAATGTTCTGCTGAGTAGTTGAGGCAGTTATTGTTGGGGAGTAGGGTGTGGCAGGATTGTCAGTCCTTGCCCACACGCATACTCCACCAGCAAATCGAACCTCACGTTGGGCAAAGGAAGCGAACTCTCCATTATTCCACTCTCTCTACGACAGTGTTGAAAACACTCCCGCGCTTCCCACTCGCCATTCTCCATTATCGGTCATCCTCACGCAGGGGGACGTCCTGTTCCTCACGCAGATAATTCTTTCTGTTTGGTCTCACGCAGCCAAGAGGGGAGCCATTTTCGATTGTGTTGCAGCTGCAACGTTTTCCCAAATTTCTAAAAATTTGGGACCCTCCTTTTAAATTTTGTCTTGCTTAGTTGTTGGGATTGCCTAACTTTATTGCAAGTTTGATTTTTTGAGGTTGATTGTTGAATGAATATCGTTGTATGCTAATGCTGCCATTTGACCTTAAGTTTTGACTTACGGATGATTTCTTATTTCGATGTCGGAAATTGTTTGAACTGTGAATCGGGGCCGTAGTCACCTACACAGCCGTCGTTGTGGAGGCTCAATAGCAAATGACTCGATCCAAAGCCTTGTTTTCCGCCGATGCGCTTTTGTTTTATTTTTATTTTGGCGTTTTGTTTCGTCACCGTCGGAGCACTAGTACCTTGTATTGCCGTCGTTTCGGATGGCAAATTGCAAACACTACGACGGAGGATTTTACCTTTGCCGATCCCACGGTTTGCTTTTGTATTTTTGTTCTTGTCGCTCTCGGAGCCGTGTTGAACATTTGAATTGGGGGAATAGTCTTTGTTTGTCTGATCGCTATCAATTTCGTTTTTTGCAAGAGCCTTAGTCTATTTGTGTTCCGTCGTTGCGGCTCTAGAACGGACTAACCATCTGCTTTACAGCTTTTCTTTTCACCGATGGTTTGCTTAATGTTTGGTTCTATTTTTCTCCGATTTTGACTGGTTTGCGGAACCGTTTATTTTGTAACTTCCGCCGTTGCGGCGTTCTAGCATACTAATGGTCCGATGCTCTAGTCATTTTGAGCTTCGATGCTGAGGTTTCTAGTGTGTGTTTTGCCGACGATTCTCATCGTGCTGCGGAACTCATAATATCTTCATCGCCCGCCGTTACGGCTCATTAGCAGGTTGACCGCCGATGCCTTAGTTGTCCCGCTGCACGATATACATGTTTTCCCGTCGATTGCTTTCACCGAGGTCTATATATACGTGGGGCGAGTCATTATTCTATTATTATCCCTGTGAACTCGTGCCTGCGTTGTCCTTGTCAATTCGAACGGTGCGTTCGTGCCTAGCTGTCGGAATCTTGTTTGTGGGTGGCGTCTCCGTGGAGCTTTCGGATTTTTTCCTTGTCGATTGCAGCTTGATGCCAGGTAGGCCATCCATGGTTTTACCCTTTCTTTGAGTTTTTGGAGCTAGGGTCTCGTCCTTTGGTTAGTTTTTTCCTGCCGTGGTAGATAGGCGTTTATGTCTGGTTTGTATCCTATTAGCACAGTGTGGTCTACTTTGACAATTAGCAGAAGGAGGGGGTTTTCTTTTTCCCGAGTGGTTTTTGCAAGGCCGTTATGGGGTTTCGAACATTGTCCGATTAGTTAGGAATTGGTGCAGACAAGCATTACACTGTCTGCACCAGTTTTTTTGGGATTGCGTTTGGCCGTCCGGGGAGGGGAGGTTTCATTTATTTCACCGTAGGCTTTACCCTGGTTTTGTTTGGGACGCCAGAGGGTGTTGAGTTTCTATTATTTTGGTTGCTCACATGCTCTGGTTAGTGTCGCATTTTTCGAAGATGAGCCTCATTGATGGGATGTATGTCTGAGCGAGGAGTTAGAATGCACGCATTTGCTATTAGAGTTATTTTCGTTGGACGGGTATAGTATTGTTCAGACTTAGGTTTTTTCAGGCATAGCTTGTAGAAGCTTTGTTTGTTATTCTCATTTTTACATTTAGATCAGCTGTTGCGAATATGGAAGAGGTAAATGTTTATACAGTTTATCCTCATTCTTCGAATAACTGATTTTAAAAAGCTCAAATATCCTGAATGCATTTTGGTTTGTAACAGGGAAACTATTGTAAAAGCGAAATGTCGAAAAGACAAAAAAAGAAGGCTCCTATTGCTGAAGGGGAACCTGAGGTGGAAATTATTACAAAAGTTGAGTACATTTATGAAGATACTAGAGCCACCACCAGGGTGGAACCTGACTACAAGTGGGGCGAGATTTATAGACTGATTTCAAACCAAGAAGTGCCTGATACCGGGTTTGAAGAATTAACAATATATGCAAAGATTGAAAAGTCTGCCTTGATGAAGATAGCTACCAGACTTAAGCTTTTTCCATGTTCTGAAGTGATTGGATGGATTCTGCCTAGGGCAGATGTGACTACTATGATTCTGGCCAATACTACCAAGCAGAGCTATGCTGCTTACAGTCCTGGGTATGTCTCACTAGCTTATCACTTACCTCCAGCACAGGTTTACCTAACTGAAGATTGGTTGAAGGAAATTAACTTAGACCTGGTTGAAACAATAAAAAGAATGATGATACCTGGTAAGAATTTTCGAACCAGGCCATCAGGGGAATATGACACAGCTACTCTAAGAACCCCTTATAGGTTTATAACATTAATGTTAAACAGAGTTTTTGGGAGAGCCCATGGTAAGAGTTTCAAGTTGGGTTGGGTTCCCATTATTTTCTATGTAGCCACCCAGGAGACTGCATTCAACTAGGCGAACATTGTGTCCAACAGTCTCTCAACTTGCATTACTTCAGCTCTGGGAGGGGTGTCTCAGAAAAAGTCTGAGTTCTATATGAGCTCCATATTAATAGACTGTATACTATGCACCCAGCCATTTCCAACCCTAAGGTGCATGTGGGACAGGGACAGAACCCTTGTGTACACAGCTTACAAGCTGTTGTGGGCACACAAATATTACAGTCATTATAAAGAAATTTGTGAACATTTTATTATGCCTTTGTATACGTTGATTTTCTTGAAAGAACGCAATTGTATGTCTAAGGAGGCATTGAAAGTCATTGAGGAGTATGCAAATTACTACTTGACTGATGAAGGGATGTATATTAGGATGTATGGTTGCTCTAGGGCACCTTCTTTGCTTCCCAAGTATGCCACCGATTATGTGGTGCACAAAGAAGCAGTCAGGCACGTTTACTTAGATGGCATAGGGAGTTTCCTGTTTGAACACAAGAAGGCATCCTATCCTCCCATACCTTTCAGGTTGGGAAGCTATAAATTTGCCAAGGTTAAACTAACTCCGGATTTTGTACAAGAATTGGGGCACTTTCACTTTGGGGAGATGAACTTCCATAGAAATGATTCTCAGAACAAAGTTGCAGAACATTGCAAGGAGGCCAATGTTCATTTTGAATATACAAACCACTGGGACAAAAATGAAGAAATTTTCAGAAATGCAGAAAATATGACTGCATTGAAAAGAAGATTTAAAAAGAAGATCACCACTAAAGGTGGTAAGGGCCAAACTGAACAGAAGAAAGTTGATGAAGAGGAGGCCAGGAAAAGAGAAGAGGATGCTAGGAGACTAGCACAGGAGGCTGAAAGTTGGCTTAAGAATGAAGAAGAAGAAAGAAAGAAAGCTGCAGAGGAAGCAGCAAAGAATGCAGAAGAAGCTGCTAAGAATGAAGAAGAAGAAAGAAAAGAGAAAGAAGATGAAGAGCAAAAGAAGAAGGAAGCTGAAAGTCTGAAGCTGACAAGGTCCACAACAGACCAACAAACCTTTGACCCAGCAGACACTCAAGGAGTGCAAGATCAGGATTGTCCTGACTCTCAAGAGCCTGCTGCAACTGCTGGCAGCAATATAGGGCTGGTTGTTGTTTCTGAATTAAGGCTAATGCTTTTTTAGCAGAAGAAAGGGGAAGAAGTCCCCGATTTTAGCACCATTTTTTATGATAGAGAAAAGAAGAGGATTGTGAAAAGGATTGAGAATAAAGTTGAAATAGGTGGACAATCAAGGATGATGGTCACTGATAAAAACTTGGTTCATGGGACAGATAAAGACCCAAGACTTACAGCCAGAGTTGGATTCGCTTTATTCCACGCCACTGAAGACAATGTAGATCGAATAATGACAAACCTTGAGCAATAGAGGAAAAATGCAGCCCAATTAAAAGATACCCTGAGAAAAGAGAGCAATGAAGGCAACAGAGTAAAGAGAAAGTTTGAAGACATGCGAAATGAAGTGAAGTCTTCAAAAGCAGAGCTTCAGTCTCTCCAAGCAGACAAGATAACATTGGAAGTATCCATTGAAAAGGCAGGAAGAGATGCTCAAAATAACCTAGCAGAATTGCAAAGGTTATAGCAAGAGTATCAGGGGCTAAAGACAGACAGGGATGGGTTAAAAACAGCATATGAAAACCTTAATGCAGAAAGAGACCAACTGCAAAGCAAAGTTGGGGAGTTGGAAACACAAAGTGCTACCATGGAAGAAAAAGAAAAACAATTTCAAGTGCAAGCAGCAGAGTTTAAAGGACAAATTGCTTCACTAGCAGCATCTTTCAAAGAGACCAGGGAACAGCAAACCAGTATTCAGCCTTTTAAAGAGCATGTCCTAACACAAAGAAGCAGGATGCACCAGCTGTAGGTGTCCATTGAAGAAGAAAGATGCAGAGTCTTGCAAGTAGATAACAAATTGGAGGAAATTTTGGAGACTACCTCGTATTTTGCAGATAGGTCTCAGGACATTTTGGAAGTCCTGACGGGAAGGATAGGAAGGATGGAGGCCCATGAAGAGATTCCTACAGACTTACCAGCCAAAGATCAACAAAGCTTAACGCAGGATTATGACTTGTTGGAATTTGCAATAAACACAGCAGAAGAGTTCAAGAAGGTTGTAAAGAAAACAAGAGGAGCTTGCACTGAGTATTGCAAAAGGGTGTTGATCACTTACAACCGTTTCCAGGTGGCTACTGAACAAAGATTAGATGCATTTCCAGAAAATGAGTTGTTCAAGGGAATGTTGCAGAGCAGATATCAGGAGGATGAGCAAAGGATTCAGCAAGTCAAGGTCCTAGATGAATAGATCTTGAAGGATGAAGTGGCTCATTTAGCAGTCAGTGTACAGTTACTTGAGGATCAATTATGCCTAAGCTCAGCAAGAATTGAAGCGATTAAAAATCAGGTTGCAAAGTTTGAAATCAACATTCATTTTCTCGAGCCTTCCGAATTTGAGAGCATAGCATCAGAAGCCCAAGCGTGGAAAAAGTTCCTAAATAATCAAGCGGGGCCCTCTACTTAAAGCGCTTTATTAGTTTGTTTAAATATATTGTAAATTGTATGAGCACTCACTATAAGACAATTTTAGGAGATGAAACGTTGGGGAAGCCTAGGAGTCATTTGGGGCAACCCAAAAGTTTTGCCTTTTGTATAAGTATAGGAGAGTTAGATAGAGGAGGGACTTTTTCCCAGTTAGACTTGTGAGAACATGTTGTAAGAGGAACTACTTCGTTTTGCAATAGCCAATTACAATTTTTCCTGTTGAAGAAAGCTTTGGTGGAATGTTCAAATGCTGTGAAATGGATGTTGTTGAAGGGGAACTATTTCGTTTTCAGCTTTTATTCATTAACTGTGAGATCGTTCTAACTTGTTGAACCTATGTTCTTATATGAATGTTCTCCAGTTTATTTTATGATAATTTCCACTATGAGTAATGAATGTTTTCATAAACAATGAGCTATCTTATTGTTCATCTATCTATTCATGTTTACGTGTTTTGAATCAAAGAACAGCTACCTGTGATTTTTCTTAATGCATGAACAGTAATACATTACTCATTAAATGATAATCTCGCTCCCTAGGGACAGCTTAGTTAGTTTATTTCCTGCTGTGTGTGATTTAGATGCGAGAGAGTTTAAGACGAGAGGTAAGAACCTGCGCATCACATTGTGACCGCTCCTTGTACTCTTGATCAATCTGCATTTCAGATAGGCACATGCATTTCATACTTAAAACTAAAAAACACAAAAAATATACATGGTGGACCGGGCTGCAACCGGTAAAACCTTTTATTTTTGTTACTTGACCTACGGTAGCCGGACCGCAAACCGAACGAATTCCCCATACCAAACAGTCACAGGCTAGTTGGGAACGTTGACTGGGGAGAATCCCTTGCTGTTGTCACCTGCGATTTTCCAGGCCTCAACAGTTTTTGGCGCTAGAAGAAGGGCCACCAGTGCATGGCTGGCCGAGGAAACCCATTTCCTCGAAATTACTCCACCAGTGATAGTTTTGAAAGCAGTTCATTTCCCAATCTGAATCCTGAAGAGAAGTGGAAAGAACATTTGTATTCTGTTGATAATAAAGTTGTTAATGATCTGAGAAGACATGCCAGAGCATATGTGGAGAGTATTGGAGGATTACCTACTATCCCTGATTTACCCAAGAGAGAGTATAAGAAAAAAGACCGTCCTATATTGGAAGACTCAGTGTTGGTTGGAGATTTGGAAGAACTGGTAAAAACCGCATTACAGGAAGTGTTTCAGTCTTTGAATCAAGTGGGCCCAAACACACCCTTTTGTTCACCTGTGTATACTCCTGTTCATTCACCACCTCACTCTCCACCCAGACTCATGGAAGGCATAAATGCAAATCAGCCACCTAACCCACCAAATCCACCACCTGCTTGGAAAGCCAGATCACCTCTAAACCTAGCACCTCCTTTGCATGACTTACCTCAAGATTTTGAGAAGATGCTGCCCTAGTTTGACCCAAATGAAAAGATATTAGTGGATGACCATTTGCAAAGTCTCTACTTGGCAATAGAAGGACTAAAGGCTGGAGAACACGAAGATGTAGTCTGCAGACTTTTTCCTCATACCCTTAAAGGAGCAGCAGCCTCATGGTATTTTGGTCTGCCTGCAAATTCAATCCCAGGCTGGGATACTTTTGAAAGGATATTCAGAAGCAGGATACTTTTGAAAGGATATTCAGAAGCAAGTATGCAGCCTAGAAAACCCATGCAGCATTAATGAAAGGTTTAGGCGCTTTGAAGAAAGAAAGAAAAGAAAAGGTGCATAGTTTCACCCAAAGGTTTTCTGCTTATCTTAAGAATTTCTCTGCAGCAGATAAGCCCTCTAATAAAGTTCTGATTGAGTATTATACTTCAGCTTTGAGGCCTGACTTGGCCATGTTTGCAAAGGCTCAAGTTAAACCTACGTTATCAGAGACTTATGAAGAGGTCGAGAGAGTAGAAGCTGAAAAAGAAAGCATAGAAGATTATCCTGAGCAGTCAGGAGAAAAAACTTTTGGGAAAAAAACCTTATTACTGTCTAAACCTAAAGAAGAGCAATCACATGATTTTAAGGGAATGTTAAAAATGATGCAGAAGCTTTCTAACAGAATAATAGATTTGGAAAAAGAAAAGGAAGCTCATAAAGCCTATAAGCCTTACTACAAGAGTAGAGAGGATAACAATCAATCCAAACCTCCTCCACACAGTTTTGCATCTATGAACTTAACAAAGGTAGGTATGGATAATTTTTGCACTTTCCACCAGCAGCCCCATTCTGAAAAAAACTATCCTCAATGGATAAATTCAATGACATTAGTGATGAATCAGCTGCTGGATTCCAAATTAACAAAGGCTAATGATGAAGAAGAAAAGGGAGGTAAAGCCACAGAAAAACAAGAGAATGATGCTTTGGTATTATGGGACTGTGTCTCGCTTTTTGAGGAAGAAAGTACTTTGAAACATGAGGAGATATCGGGAACAAATATGATAACAAGAAGCCCGGATTTGGTGAATAAAGACAATTCAATACTCTCAAAGATCAAGAAATTGCAAGAGAATGTAAAGAAACAACAGAAGAACAATATATATGATGAGGTACCTAAAATTACCATTACCAGTCAAATCCGAAGCAAATCAACATGCCTGCTAAGCCTCTTGAAGACAAAGTGGGTAATGTCAAAGAAAATCTCAAAACACCTGAAGTACTAGAGGAAGAGCTGCCCACAAAAAACCAGCCTATAGAAGAAGTTGTTGAAGCAAGTGTGGGAGAAAAGACTAGGTTCAAAACCCCACCATTCCTCTGGACTCTGGAAATTTTAAATCATAAAGTGCACAATTGTTTGGTAGACTTTGTATCATCGGTAAATGTTATGCCACTTGCAGTCTGCAGAAAGATTAATGGACAGCCTAAACCTACTACCTGGGAAGTTACTCAATTAGACAGGACCAATGTGAAAATAGTCGGAGAGATGGAGGATGTTCTGATTCGTTTATCTGCAAATGAAAAGATATGTCAGTATATTGATATCGTGGTAGCGAACATACCTGATGGTTATGGACTCATTTTGATTCGAGATTGGTCAGCGAAACTAAAAGGGTATTTTGCTTCAGATTGGTCACATTTGTGGTTGCCTCATAAAGGAAGCCCAAATCAAATCAAATCAAAATTTTAAGAGAACCCTACATGAAACACACTGTCACTATATTGGAAGAGAAAAATGAATCAGTAAATTTTGTATTGGGGAATTATCTAATTGAGCTTGAACCAGGACATTTTGCATCAGAAGAAGCTTGCAACATAGTAGACACCCAGCCCGATCTCCTTCAATGTTCACGGGCTGATGAGATTGATTGTAAATCAGTAGATGTAGTTTTTGTTTCAAGAACAGTAGAATTAGATAATGGTTAGGTCTTTCCCACTTTGTAGTCAAGCCTAGCCCCTTATCTTACAGGTTGTCAGATCTATAGGGGTGGGCAGAGAATTGACCAATTAGTAGGTTAGTTCTCAAATTTTATTTTCTTGGTTTTTGTTTTTGATGACCTTGTACATAAATTATTTGATTTGGTTGTTTACTTTGATTTATTTCATTGCTGTTGTTTCTAGTTAAATGTTGTTTGGTTTCAATAAAAGAGGCAAACTTTTGGTTGCATGGAAAGCATCAGAGTTCTAGATTAACTGAAATCCTTGGGTATAAGACTGTGTACTATTGTTCGATATGATAGAGTTTCTTCTATTTAAGCAGTTTTCCTAAATGGCAAGTGAACACATTGAAGTCCGGCTTAATCCCTGAAAAATAACTCAGGATCAAAAGGTCTGGAATACTATTTTGAGGTTCCATCGATTTCACATTTAAAAATGCCTAAGGGGGTGACAGCAAAAGACCCACGAAAAGGAAGCAGGGTAAATAGTATATTATATATAAATGATCCCATGCCAAGAATTGAAAACCAAAAGGCTGATAAGAGTCAAAACTCCTAAAAAGCAATATCTATCAAAACTAATTACTGAATCATATAAGTACAAAATTGCCAAAAGTTCTTCTTCGTCCGTGAGCTGAAAGTTAAATACATCTCTCACACAAAAGGACACTATGGATAGAGGAGCCTGAATAAAAATTCAAAAAGAAAGGCATGAGGACTCAAGAGGACAAAAGGTCCACAAGCACAAAAGGTGCAAAATGGCATGAGAATGAGGAACAAAGGAATATTTCTGTTTACCATGTGTCACAATCCTGTGGTGTCTAAGCTGGAAGCTACTCGAAGACTGAGATCAAATGAAACTCATCTACTTGGCCTCAAAAGAGTCATCTTGACTTTGAGATTTTGGGTATCCATTTTTCCTAAAATTGGAATGTCATCAATGATTAAAAGTACATATATTTTCCATTGTGGGAATACAGACATCTAGAAGAATTCAACATGATAGTTTGATCGCTGAACAGTCTGTTACTTAAGGAAATTTTTTATCCAGAGATTTGGGTTCACCAGTTAGTCGCCAATTGTTGCAGCTGCAACGTTTTCCCAAATTTCTACCTCCTTTTAAATTTTGTCTTGCTTAGTTGTTGGGACTGCGAGTTTGATTTTTTGAGGTTGATTGTTGAATGAATATCGTTGTATGCTGATGCTGCCATTTGACCTCAAGTTTTGACTTACGAATGATTTCTTATTTCGATGTCGGAAATTGTTTGAACTGTGAATCGGGGCCGTAGTCACCTACGCAGCCGCCGTTGCGGAGGCTCAATAGCAAATGACTCGATCCAAAGCCTTGTTTTCTGCGGATGCGCTTTTGTTTTTTTTTTATTTCGGCGTTTTGTTTCGTCACCGTTGGAGCACTAGTACCTTGCATTGCCGCCGTTTCGGATGGCAAATTGCAAGCACTACGACGGAGGATTTTACCTTTGTCGATCCCGCGGTTTGCTTTTGTATTTTTGTTCTTGTCACTCTCGGAGCCGTGTTGGACATTTGAATTGGGGGACTAGTCTTTGTTTGTCCAATCGCTATCAATTTCGTTTTTTGCAAGAGCCTTAGTCTATTTGTGTTCCACCGTTGTGGCTCCGGAACGGACTAACCATCCGCTTTACAGCTTTTCCTTTCGCCGATGGTTCGCTTAATGTTTGGTTCTATTTTTCGCCGATTTTGACTAGTCTACGGAACTGTTTGTCTTTGTAACTTCCGTCGTTGCGGCGTTCTAGCATACTAATGGTCCGATGCTATAGTCATTTTGAGCTCTGATGTTGAGGTTTCTAGTGTGTGTTTTGCCGACGATTCTCATCGTGCTGCAGAACTCATAATATCTTCGTCACCCGCCGTTGCGGTTCATTAGCAGGTTGATCGCCGATGCCTTAGTTGTCCTACTGCCCGATATACATGTTTTCCCGCCAATTGCTTTCACCGAGGTCTATACATATGTGGGGCGAGTCATTATTCTATTATTATGCCTGTGAACTCGTGCCTACGCTGTCCTTGTCGATTCAAACAGTGCATTCGTGCCTAGTTGTCGGAATCTTGTTCATGGGTGGCATCTCCGTGGAGCTTTCGGATTTTTTCCTTGTCGACTGCAGCTTGTTGCCAGGTAGGCCAACCGTGGTTTTACCCGTTCTTTGAGTTTTTGGAGCTAGGGTCTCGTCCTTCGGTTAGTTTTTTCCTGCCATGGTAGATGGGCGTTTATGTCTGGTTTGTATCCTATTAGCATAGTGTGGTCTATTTTGACAATTAGCAGAAGGAGGGGGTTTTTTTTTTCCTGAGTGGTTTTTGCAAGGCCGTTATGGGGTTTCGAACATCGTCTGATTATTTAGGAATTGCTGCAGACAAGCGTTACGCTGTCTGCACCGGTTTTTCTGAGATTGCGTTTGGTCGTCCGGGGAGGGGAGGTTTCATTTATTTCACCGTAGGCTTTACCCTAGTTTTGTTTGGGACGTCAGAGAGTGTTGAGTTTCTATTATTTTGGTCGCTCGCGTGTTCTGGTTAGTGTCGCATTTTTCGAAGATGAGCCTCGTTGATGGGATGTATGTCTGAGCGAGGAGTTAGAATGCACGCATTTGCTATTAGAGTTATTTTCGTTGGATGGGTATAGCATTGTTCAGACTTAGGTTTTTTCAGGCATAGCTTGCAGAAGCTTTGTTTGTTATTCTCATTTTTGCATTTAGATCAGCTGTTGCGAATATGGAAGAGGTAAATGTTTAAAAAGTTTTTCTTCATTCTTCGAATAACTGATTTTAAAAAGCTCAAATAGCCTGAATGCATTTTGGTTTGTGACAGGTAAACTATTGTAAAGGCGAGATGTCGAAAAGACAGAAAAAAAAAAGGCTCCTATTGTTGAAGGGGAACCTGAGGTGGAAATTATTACAAAGGTTGAGTACATTTATGAAGATACTACAGCCACCACCGGGGTGGAACTTGACTACAAGTGGGGCGAGATTTATAGACTAATTTCAAACCAAGAAGTGCCTGATACCGGGTTTGAAGAATTAACAATATATGCCAACATTGAGAAGTCTGCCTTGATGAAGATAGCTACCAGACCTGAGCTTTTTCCATGTTCTGAAGTGATTGGATGGATTCTGCCTAGGGCAGATGTGACTACTATGATTATGGCCAATACTGCCAAGCAGGGCTATGCTGCTTACAGTCCTGCGTATGTCTCATTAGCTTATCACTTACCTCCAACCCAGGTTTACCTAATTGAAGATTGGTTGAAGGAAATTAACTTAGACTTAGTTGAAGTAGTAAAAAGAATGATGGTACTTGGTAAGAATTTTCAAACCGGGCCATCAGGGGAATATGACACAACTACTCTAAGAACCCCTTATAGGTTTACAGCATTAATGTTAAACAGAGTTTTTGGGAGAGCCCATGGTAAGAGTTTCAAGTTGGGTTGCGTTTCCATTATTTTCTATGTAGCCACCTAGGGGACTGTATTCAACTGGGCGAACATTGTGTCCAACAGTCTCTCAGCTTGCATTGCTTCAGCTCTGGGAGGGGTGTCTCAGAAAAAATCTGAGTTCTACATGAGCTCCATATTAATAGACTGTATACTATGCACCCAGCCATTTCCAACCCTAAGGTGCATGTGGGACAGGGACAGAACCCTTGTGTACACAACTTACAAGCTGTTGTGGGCACACAAATATTACAGTCATTATAAAGAAATTTGTGAACATTTTATTATGCCTTTGTATACGTTGATTTTTCTTGAAAGAATGCAATTGTATGTCTGAAGAGGCATTGAAAGTCATTGTGAAGTATGCAAATTACTACTTGACTGATGAAGGGATGTATATTAGGATGTATGGTTGCTCTAGGGCACCTTCTTTGCTTCCCAAGTATGCCACTAATTATGTGATGCACAAAGAAGTAGTCAGGCAGGTTTACTTAGATGGTATAGGGAGTTTTCTGTTTGAACACAAGAAGGCATCCTATCCTCCCATACTTTTCAGGTTGGGAAGCTATAAATTTGCCAAGTTTAAACTAACTGCGGATTTTGTACAAGAATTGGAGCACTTTCACTTTGGGGAGATGAACTTCCATAGAAATGATTCTCGGAACAAAGTTGCAGAACATTGCAAGGAGGCCAATGTTCATTTTGAATATACAAACCATTGGGACAAAGATGAAGAAATTTTCAGAAATGCAGAAAATATGACTGTATTGAAAAGAAGATTTAAAAAGAAGATCACCACTAAAGGTGGTAAGGACTAAACTGAACAGAAGAAAGCTGATGAAGAGGAGGCCAAGAAAAGAGAAGAGGATGCTAGGAGACTAGCACAGGAAGCTGAAAGTTGGCTTAAGAATGAAGAAGAAGAAAGGAAGAAAGTTGCAGAGGAAGCAGCAAAGAATGCAGAAGAATCTGCCAAGAATGAAGAAGAAGAAAGAAAAAAGAAAGAGGACGAGGAGCAAAAGAAGGAAGCTGAAAGTTTGAAGCTGACAGGGTCCACAACAGACCAACAAACCTCTGACCCAGCAGACACTCAAGGAGTGCAAGATCAGGATTGTCCTGACTCTCAAGAGCCTGCTGCAACTGCTGGTAGCAATATAGGGCGGGTTGTTGTTTCTAAATTAAGGCTGATACCTTTTGAGCAGAAGAAAGGGGAAGAAGTCCCCGATTTTAGCACCATTTTTTATGATAGAGAAAAGAAGAGGATTGTGAAAAGGACTGAGAAGAAAGTTGAAACAGGTTGACAATCAGGAATGATGGTCACTGATAAAACCTTGGTTCAAGGGATGGATAAAGACCCAAGACTTACAACCAGAGCTGGATTGGCTTTATTCCACGCCACTGAAGACAATGTGGATCGAATAATGATAGACCTTGAGCAATCGAGGAAAAATGCAGCCCAATTAAAAGATACCCCAAGAAAGGAGAGGGATGAAGGCAACAGATTAAAGAGAAAGTATGAAGACATGCGAAATGAAGTGAAGTCTTCAAAAGCAGAGCTTCAGTCCCTCCAAGCAGACAAGATAACTTTGGAAGTCTCCATTGAAAAGGCAGGAAGAGATGCTCAGAATAACCTAGCAGAATTGCAAAGGTTACAGCAAGAGTATCAAGGGCTAAAGACAGACAGGGATGGGTTAAAAACAGCTTATGAAAACCTTAATGCAGAAAGAGACCAACTGCAAAGCAAAGTTGGGGAGTTGGAAACACAAAGGGCTACCATGGAAGAAAAAGAAAAACAATTTCAGGTGCAAGCAGCAATGTTTAAAGGACAAATTGCTTCACTAGCAGCATCTTTCAAAGAGGCCAGGGAATAGCAAACCAGTATTCAGCCTTTTAAAGAGGATGTCCTAACACAAAGAAGCAGAATGCACCAGCTGCAGGTGTCCATTGAAGAAGAAGGATACAGAGTCTTGCAGGTAGATAACAGATTGGAGGAAATTTTGGAGACTACCTCGTATTTTGTAGATAGGTCTCAAGAAATTTTGGAAGTCCTGACGGTAAGGATAGGAAGGATGGAGGCCAATGAAGAGATTCCTGCAGACTTACCAGCCAAAGATCAACAAAGCTTAAAGCAGGATTATGACTTGTTGGAATTTGCAATAAACACAGCGGAAGAGTTCAAGAAGGCTATAAAGAAAACAAGAGGAGCTTGCACCGAGTATTGCAGAAGGGTGCTGATCACTTACAATCGTTGCCAGGTGGCTACTGAACAAAGATTAGATGCATTTCCAGAAAATGAGTTGTTCACAGGAATGTTGCAGAGCAGATATCAGGAGGATGAGCAGAGGATTCAGCAAGTCAAGGTCTTGGATGAACAGATCTTGAAGGATGAAGTGGCTCATTTAGCAGTCAGTGTACAATTACTTGAGGATCAATTACGCCTAAGCTCAGCAAGAATTGAAGCAATTAAAAATCAGGCTGCAAAGTTTGAAATCAACATTCATTTTCTCGAGCCTTCCGAATTTGAGAGCATAGAATCAGAAGCCCAAGTGTGGAAAAAGTTCATAAATAATCAAGCGAGGCCCTCTACTTAAAGTGCTTTATTAGTTTGTTTAAATGTAATATATTGTAAATTGTATGAGCACTCACTATAAGACAATTTTGGGAGATGAAACGTTGGGGAAACCCAGAAGTCATTTGGGGCAGCCCAAAAGTTTTGCCTTTTGTATAAGTATAGGAGAGTTAGATAGAGAAGGGACTTTTTCCCAGTTAGACTTGTGAGAACATGTTGTAAGAAGAACTACTTCGTTTTGCAATAGACAATTACAATTTTGCATGTTTGAGAAAGCTTTGGTGGAATGTTCAAATGCTATGAAATAGATGTTGTTGAAGGGGAACTATTTCGTTTTCAGCTTTTATTCATTAACTATGAGATCGTTCTATCTTGTTGAACCTATGTTCTTGTATGAATGTTCTACAGTTTATTTTATGATAATTTCCACTATGAGTAATGAATGTTTTCATAAACAATGAGCTATCTTATTGTTCATCTATCTATTCATGTTTATGTGTTTTGAAGCAAAGAACAGCTACCTGTGATTTTTCTTAATTCATGAACAGTAATATATTACTCATTAAATGATAATCTCACTCCCTAGGGACAACTTAGTTAGTTTATTTCCTACTGTGTGTGATTTGGATGCGAGAGAGTTTAAGACGAGAGGTAAAAACTTGCGCATCACATTGTGACCGTTCCTCATACTCTTGATCAATCTGCATTTCAAATAGGCACTTGCATTTCATACTTAAAACTAAAAACCACAAAAAATATACACGGTGGACCGCGCCACAACCGGTAAAACCTTTTATTTTTGTTACTTGACCTACGGTAGCCAGACCGCAAACCGGACGAATTCCCCATACCAAACAGTCATGGGCTAGTTGAGAACGTTGACTGGGAATAATCCCTTGCTGTTGTCGCCTGCGATTTTCCAGGCATCGACAGGTTGTCATTCATGTTTTCCACAGAGTGGTATCTGGTGTGTTTTCCCTTCGTATTTTGAGGTCCGATGTAAATTCTCCCTCACGCACAGGTTGGGAGTCTGATTTTCTTCCCCATTGCGGTCTGTGTAAGTTTTCCCGATGGCTTCATTGTTGAGAACGGTCTGTTGTTTCCCCACGTTGATGATTGTGTCTGTTTTTACGTTTTGGGCTGCTGTAAGCTGTTATGGAGGCGTTTTGGCCACGATAGGGCCAAGAACGACTCAGGAAATTGTTTTCCCTATTCAAGCTGTGAATTGCTTGTCTGACTGCGTGTATGCAGTGGTTGGTCTTCGGACTGTGTTGGAGTAGGCATGAGGGCTTGGTTTGCTTGATAAACCTGGTGTGTTTGGGAACCACACAGACAGAGCTAGAGGGCTGGCTTTCTTCTCCACAACCCCTAAATAGCACTAAAAGGGAAGTCAGGAACCGAGGGACTGTGTAGAAGAGAAGGGACTGATTCCTTGTGTTGGGTGTGTATGGGTGTCTTAGAAGTCAGGCTAGTTCTGGTGTAGGTGTCCCTAGCTCCGTAATGAACTCACCAGCTTAGCATTTGTCCTTTCCCAGCTCCTGGATGGCCGGATAAACCCAACTATGTTGGCTTGGCTGATCCATTGTTTGCTTGACAAACCCAACTATGTTGGCTTGGCATGTTTTTGTTAAATTTTTCATATGCTTAGCTAAGACATTAGTATTTCATTACATTTTCATAACAAAAGCATATAAACAGGATCACTGAAAGATAGACAAGCACAACCATACAAAAGGAACACAAAGATTTATCCTGAGAAAACCCTAAAGGGAAAAACCCAGCAAAAGCTTCATCAATATAGATGCCCCAAAAAGATAAAAGATAAAACCAGCAAGGAGATCAAAGCCTGATCCTCCTCCTTCTCCAGCTACTTCTCTTCTCCACTAATGCGCTACACAAGTGAGAATGTGTGTTCCAAATGAGGAGCACCACACCTCTATTTATATTCATCCGTTCACTTTAATTAACTCACCCGACATGTAGGCTCGAGTTAATCATGTAGGCTCGAGTTACACATGTAGGCTCAAGTAACCACACTGGGGTGCTAATGACCCACCTTTACCATTAGAGGGGACTACCTCATGACTCTTATTAGTTGTTCCAATTAGAAGCATCGGGGTACAAAGATAATACAAGTGGTTCTCCCGGTAGGACCATTGGGGACCACAAAAGATACATATAGAATATTCTTCGAAGTTACAATATTTCAACACTCCCTCTTAACGAGAAGGGTATTCTACAACAACAACAACAATAGTAGGAGAGGACATCATCAACATCATCAGGGTAACACATCTATAAATCATTGGAAGCTTTTCAACATCATATAGTCTTCGTCTTCAAATTTCAACGACAGCAACTCTTTGATCAGCATCAGCATCTTTTGACCTTTTGATCAGCAACATCTTCAACACTTTGACCTTTTGATCAACAACACCTTCAGCAACATCTTCAGCACTTTGACCTTTCGAACAGCAACATCTTCAGCACTTAGACCTTTCAATCAGCAACAACATCTTCAACACTTTGACCTTTCGATCAGCAACATCTTCAACGTTTTGATCTTTCGATCAGCAACAATATCTTCAGCATTTTGATCAGCAACATCTTCAGCACTTTGATCTTTCAATCAGCAACAACATCTTAAACATTTCGATCAGCAACATCTTCAGTACTTTGATCTTTCGATCAGCAACAACTTCTTCAGCATTTTGTTCTTTCGATCAGCACCCTGATCGGTAACATCGTGATCAGCACCATAATCATACTTCAATTCTCGAACAGCATCATCATCATGATATTCTGATCTTTTGATCAGTACGTCATTATCATCTCATACTGATCATTTGATCAGTACGTTATCATCATCATACTCTGATCTTTCGATCAGTACATCATCATCGTCATACTCTGATCAGTACATCATCATCATCATACTCTGATCTTTCGATCAGTACATCATCATCATCACACTCTGATCTTTCGATCAGTACATCGTAATCATCATCATACTCTGATCTTTCGATCAGTACATCATCATCATCATAAAAACATCATCATCATGAAAACATCATTATCATCAAAACATCAACATCATCAAAACATCAACATGATCCTTCCTTTCGGAATTACAGGATTTAGGTCTTTACGGAGTTACCAATGATCCTTCCTTTCGGAATTACGGGATTTAGGTCTTTACGGAGTTACTAACGATCCTTCCTTTCGGAATTACGAGATTTAGGTCCTTACGGAGTTACTAACGATCCTTCCTTTCGGAATTAGGGGATCAACACATTTGTGGAACTCAGACAATCCTTCCTATTGGAATTACGGGATCAACACATCTGTGGAACTCAGACAATCCTTCCTATTGGAATTACGGGATCAATTCAATGATCATTCCTTTCGGAATTACGGGATTTAGGTCTTTACAGAGTTACTAACGATCCTTCCTTTCGGAATTACGGGATCAACACAGATGTGGAACTCAGACAATCCTTCCTATTGGAATTACGGGATCAACACATATGTGGAACTCAAACAATCCTTCCTATTGGGATTACGGGATCAATTCAATGATCCTTCCTTTCGGAATTACGGGATCAACACAGATGTGGAACTCAGACAATCCTTCCTCTAGGAATTACGGGATCAACACAGATGTGGAACTCAGACAATCCTTCCTCTAGGAATTACGGGATCAACACACGTTCTCGAGTACCGAAGTCACCGAATCCGTTCTGAACCGAAGTTCAAGGATAATACAATCCTACCACATTCATGGGGACCGAGATCTCCGGATACATTTTGAACCGAGGTTCAAGGATGATGCAATCCACCACTTTCACGGGGGCCGAGACCTCCGGATACATTTTGAACCGAGGTTCAAAGATGATGCAATCCACCACTTTCACGGAGGCCGAGACCTCCGGATACATTTTGAACTGAGGTTCAGGGATGATGCAATCCTACCACTTTCACGGGGGCCGAGACCTCCGAATACATTTTGAATCGAGGTTCAGGGATGATGCAATCCACCACTTTCACGGGGGCCGAGACCTCCGGATACATTTTGAACCGAAGTTTAGGGATGATGCAATCCCACCACATTCACGGGGGCTGAGACCTCCGGATACATTTTGAACCGAAGTTCAGGGATGATGCAATCCCACCACATTCATGAAGACCGAAGTCACCGGATCTGTTTTGGACAGATGTCCCATGATGATACAATCCCTCTTCATTCTCGAGGACCGAGGTCACCGAATCACTTTTGGACAGATGTCCCGGGATGATACAATCCCTCTTCATTCTCGAGGACCGAGGTCTCCGGATCACTTTAGGGCAAGTGCCCAGGGATGATACAATCATAGTTTTAAAAACCAGAAAAATCGGAACTGGAACCGGCCGGTTCACCGGTTCGGTACCAAACCGGGTCAAACCAGTTGGTAAACTGGATCGAGGACCGGTTAGTTACTGAACCGGCCAGTTGGTAACCAAACCGGTCCGGTTTGGTAACTAACCGGTCCAACCGGCCGAGTTAGCCTCTGACCGGTCCGGTTAGTACTGAAAAATTCTCGATGGTATATACAGACATCCAACCATTAACATACCTAGCATTATTCGTTTCACTCTTTTATGTTCTATTTATGGTTATGTGCAGTTAGATCTGTCACAGTTAGTGCATTTATATTATGTTAAAATCATTTAATATTAACACATACATCACTAGCACAGGACTTGGCAGTCTGCAGTCTACGTACAATTCTTCTACCATAAAACATAGCATCTGCAGCCTACGTATAATTATTCTACCATAAACATACTTGGTAGCATAGCAGAGAATAGGTGGGGGTGAGTACCATTTACAGATAGATAGTACAAAGATTGATCACTTGGCAGATGTCTATTGTAATGTTGTAGGCTTTTGTATCATGTATTTCAAATCTTATTTTTAATTTCAGAATCAGAAATTTTCAGAGATGACCACAACTCAGAAACAACAGTTTCTATTTTTATAGCATTTCATTGGGCAGTGGTGTACATATTTGTTGCATATATGATTTCTGCAGCCTGAAGCCATTAATATTCTTCTAATTGTTTGAGCTTATGTTGTGTTTAACCACATCCCATAAACCTAAATCATTTTGATAACAACTCAACTACACACTAATTTAGAGTCCCAACATCCAAGGCTGGGACAATAGCTAATATGGATGGTCTACTATTCTACACTCAGAAAATAGTTGTATCTTATATAGTGGATAAACAATGCACCAATCAATATCAACAAGAAAACAATGAACTGTGACTAAAGGAAATTCCCAGGCTAGGAATCCTGTAAGAAGAATTCTAGTCAGTGTCATCATAAAAATATCTCACTTTAGCATCAAATATAGCTCATTATTTGAATTTAAATTAGATATTAGTGTCCACTA
The DNA here is from genome assembly GCA_001517045.1 of Pseudotsuga menziesii. Lineage (NCBI taxonomy): Eukaryota > Viridiplantae > Streptophyta > Pinopsida > Pinales > Pinaceae > Pseudotsuga > Pseudotsuga menziesii. The sequence continues at coordinate 45,541 of LPNX010008619.1, read as the reverse complement.
ATGACCAAAGATGGCCAATGGGACTGCAAAAAACATGAGATCAATGCAAATTGAATATACAAAAACACAAACTTGTTTGGACAATGGTGTTACTTCTGAGTCTTTACATCTGAATAGTGAGTTGATTTAATGTGGTATGCACTTTGAAACTCTGCATTTGAAACTCTGTCAATTAAATGATATTGTAGGATTGGATGTCATAATTGGTGCTCAGTTAAAGTATTGTATAGATCCTTAAGCCCTTATAAGAAGACAAATCTGGCATATAACAGCCTTGTATTGTGATATATGAATGAATTTAAGTGCATCACAAGGTGTTTAAAATTTTAAATACTATTCCTTGTGAAGTCATTGCTACATCTGATTCATACAATAACACACAGTACTGCATATAATATCTTTTATGCCAAAACAGTGAATAATACAAGGCTGTGTTTATGATTTATCTGCTTTAACTTGTTGATCATTGAGAAAGTGTATATTGAAATTTGAAACTTGTCCATTTAAATTATTTAATACCACTTTATATGTGCTGATATTTGTGCCATTTTGATATATTGACTCTTATATGGTATATATATGAGCAGATTTTGGTTATTTTGTCTTCAATGCCTTGGAATCATGGATTATAATCTTGAAAATGTTGTTTTTCTTTAAAATTTAAATATTTGATGTATTTTTTAGCAAACCGATTCATTAAATTCAAATCGGTTGATTTATGACCGATTCATTACCGATTCTGATTCCGATTCCGAGTCTGATTCCGATTTTTAAAACTATGGATACAATCCCACTCCAACATCACTACTCCCCCTTTCGAAGAAGGTCTTTTCGAACAACACCAAGCTTGTCTCGAAAGTGTTCGAACTTTACCCGAGACAGAGGCTTCATCAGTACATCATCATTCAAACCATCATCATCTACATCTTCAGTATGTGAATACTGAACTATCACCATATGTATCTCCAGTATGTGAATACTGAAAGCATCATCATCTATATCTCCAGTATAGAAATACTGAAAGCATCATCATCTCTATATTCAGTATAGAAATACGGAATCATCATCATCTGCATCTACAGTATGTAAATACTGAAACATCATCTATATCTTTAGTATGGGAATACTTGAACATAATCATCTACATCTTATCTCATATGTAGAAATACCGAATTTTTATGTGTTACAATCGGAACACAGGGTTCTCTGTCATCACAAATTTGGTTATCACATAGAATCATTGTAGTATCCATCTTCAGTTCAAAGAGACCTGATATCAGCTTCCGAAGCCATATGACTTCACAACTTAGCAGAGCAATCTGCTATGTATTTTGCTTCAGCCGTGCTACGAGAAACACTGGACTATTTCCTGCTAAACCATGAAATCATAGCAGACCCCAAACAAAAGCATCTACCTAATGTGCTTTTCCTGTCTAAGATACTTCCAGCCCAATCTGCATCTATGTAGCCATACAATCTATACTCATGGCTACCATCATAGTATAGACCAAAGTCTATAGTCCCTTTCAGATATCTCATCACATGTTTTGCGGTTATTAGGTTAACCCGTCTTGGTTGAACAAGATATTGACTTAAGGTGTTCACAGCAAAACAAATGTCTGGTCTAGAATTTGTTAAGTACATTAATGACCCAATGATCTGTCTGTAATGAGTCACATCCACTAACTCTGATGAGTCATCAGCTAACAGCTTCAAGTTGGAGTCCATGGGTGTGGCCATGACTTTGCATTCCAACATATCAAATCTTTTCAAACTTTGCACTGCATACTTTCCCTGATTGAGAAAGATTCCTTCATATTTCCGGACCTAGGAAATAAAGTATTAGACCAAGGTCTAAATTCTTCAGCGGACTTCGTCTTGCATTCTACAATTTGTTTCTCATTCCCTGTCAGAAATAGGTCATCCACATATAATAACAAGATGACAGGTTCATCTTCTACAACCTTGAGATAAAGGTTAGGATCAACTTTACTCTTGGCAAATCCCATGCTCGTCAGGAAACTATCTATTCTTCCATACCAAGCTCTGGGAGCTTGCTTCAGGCCATAGAGGGCCTTCTTCAACTTGCATACGTGAGTCCATCTGTCTTCAACTTCAAATCCCTGTGACTATTCGATGTAAAACTCTTCCTCAATCATACCATTAAGGAAGGCTTGTCTTTACTTCACCATGGAAGAAACTACCATGATAGTTCTGAAGAAAGAATACCTTGCTTCTTGGAGAAAGTGTCTCTTCAGAATTAATTCCCTCTTTCTAAGAGAAGCCACAAGTCTTTCCTTACTTCTATCAGTAGCATATTTTATTTTACTGATCCATTTGGAAGATACCACATTCTTGCTTTATGGTTTGAGTATTATATCCCAAACATCATTCTAGTATTCTTTCATCATAACATCTTTCATGAGTTCATCTTGTCAGGTCATCAACATATCCTAGTCTTCTGCATTCAATCTTGAAGGTTGGAACCCACTTTACTCTTGGTAAAGTCTCGATCTATCTGGAAGCTGTCCATCATGTCGTACCATGTTGAACTCAGATATCTTCTATAGTCACTCCCCCTGAAGTGGAGTATCATCTTCCCTCTTCATTCTGTATAGGTGGTTCTATGCTTGACATATACTTGTCAATAGAGTATGTCATGTCATAGTCTTTTCTTTCAAAGGCAACTTACGAACTTTGCTTTGTACACTTGTTCTTGTAGATCCATATGGAAGATACTACGTACTTCCCTTTATGTCTCGAAATCATATCGTATACATCATTCCCCATGATCAACTATTATTCTTTGATCATAGCTTCTTTCATAGCATTCTTTTCTTCATCCTGAGTTATCTCTCATACCCATGGTGGTATTCATCCTTCGAGGTGGATCTACCACTCTCTGAAGCTCTTTCTTCCGTCATGGTGTCTCTGACCCTGGGAGCTTCAGATTCATGTTCATTGGAGTGAATCTTGAATTGTCATCACTTGTTCTTCGGAACAAGTCTCATCCTTCTTTTCTTGTGGGAGGTTGTACAGGACCTTTCTTACAATTCAAATGCACCAGTTACATGGTTAGAACTATAAAACATATGCATAACGACAAATTATTATGCATCATACAATTGTTTAGCCAATACAACATTCATCTATGTCTCACA
>LPNX010008619.1:23409-42052 GCA_001517045.1 Pseudotsuga menziesii | reverse complement strand
ACCAAGCTTATCATCAAGCTGATGTGATATATCACTTTGAAATGAGAACCTCAAATGCAAATAACAAAGGATTAGATCTTATCGATTTGAGGTGTCTGTCCTGGTTCCGGAGATGGCTGATCTAGGGTTTGCCACAGAAACCCTAATTTTCAAAACTTGGAATATTTCAGATCTGATTGGATAGAAATATATATCTCTTCAAATGGAGTTGTCCAAAGTACTCCTTTTCTGAAAACAGTGGAGGGAAGCTCCTAAAACAAGAAGCCCTAATTTTCCAATTTCTTCTACAGAAATGCCTATCACTGTTTCTGTGATATCTTTGAAATTACTGCTCCTCTATGTCTGAAATTTCACACTGATGTAACCTCGCATGTTCCTGATCCAACACCATAGGTTTCATCATAATTGGTTTCACCAATTGGGATTTATGATCATTTTACCAAGGTGCCTTGTTACAGGACTGTTCCGAACAGCGAAGTTGTACGGATTGCCACATGTCACTGTTTCATATTCTAAATCTGCAGTTCGGACCACGAGAAGTACAGTCCGTGCCCTTTCTGGAACATCTTCAGGAATTCCATTTGGACCTCTGTAGCCCAAGATATTGTAATTCTCCCCAGGTGTCCTGTTTAGGGATGAATTCTGGAAGAGGCTAGAACCCTAACTTAGAGGGATCATATATCCCAGAATATAGCGAATCTGAGGCTAAATTTTGGACACAGTGTACATAAGGATTTTATCTTCGGTCTCTGCAATTTTCATCTCCTGAACCTTCACCAATATCAGGATATAGCGAATGTACCAAAACTTAACAGTTTTAGTATTTAGGGTTTTTCTAGCTCGGGGTCAAACTAGGGTTTGACTTTCCCGGAGTTTCACCCAACCAAAAATCTTGATCCAGGTCTCTAAACTTCGATTTTGATGAGGAGAGCAATCCTATGCTGGGCTCACTCAAAAATGTTCTTCTGCAAGAAGCCCTAATTTCCCGCACCGAAAACTGAAAATGCTCAGAATCGAATTCCGCTTCGACAGAAAGATGCGCCCTTCAATGGAGAGTCATCCTAGCCTTCTTTTGCTGATCGATTGTGGAGAGACAACCAAAAAGTAAGAAGCCCTAGATTCTGTAGCTGCACAATGCCTTCTTTCAGGGTGGCTCTGATACCATGTTAAATTTTTCATATGCTTAGCTAAGACATCAGTATTTCATTACATTTTCATAACAAAAGCATATAAATAGGATCACTGAAAGATAGACAAGCACAACCATACAAAAGAAACACAAAGATTTATCCTGGGAAAACCCTAAAGGGAAAAACCCAGCGAAAGCTTCCTCAATATAGATGCCCCAAAAAGATAAAAGATAAAACCAGCAAGGAGATCAAAGCCTGATCCTCCTCCTTCTCCAACTACTTCTCTTCTCCACTAATGCGCTACACAAGTGAGAATGTGTGTTACAAATGAGGAGCACCACACCTCTATTTATATTCATCCATTCACTTTAATTAATTCATCCGACATGTAGGCTCGAGTTAATCATGTAGGCTCAAGTAACCACACTGGGGTGCTAATGACCCACCTTTACAATTAGAGGGGACTACCTCATAACTCTTATTAGTTCTTCCGATTAGAAGCATCAGGGTACAAAGATAATACAAGTGGTTCTCTCGGTAGGACCATCGGGGACCACAAAAGATACATATAGAATATTCTTCGAAGTTACAATATTTCAACAGTTTTGTTATCTTGGCTATGTGTAAGCCTGCTGGTTCCTTATTCCTTGGGGAAATCATGCCCGGCTCGGGGGTGGCAGCGTTGCTGAGAGATTAATGAGCACGCTGGCCTATGGTTGGGTGGAACGTTGCAGCGACGTAGCTGGTTGCGGAACAGTTCTTATAAGATAAGTATTCTTGACTAATCTGTTTGCAATCATATTTACTGTTAATGAATTATGATGATGAACATGTTGAATGTTGAATTGTATGTTTTGCTTCCGCTGTGTATATGAATGATTATGCATCTTAGTATGTAGTATGTTCAAGCATTCGGGTTTTTATATGTATGTACATGTTCATGGGGCTAGTTGCCCGGATATTTGATGTATGGTAGCATCTTTTTCGCCGGTCGGAGGGTCGGGGACATTACAGCTAACGTGGTAATACCAAGTGTCCAACAGGGCAAGGATGAACCTGCTTGGAGTAGCCCCTTGACTCTGTAGTGATTACCCTTTTCAACCTCCCAAGTTCTCGAGAAAATCACTTGTGTGGATTTTCCTATTAAATCTAGTAACTTGTATCCCTTTCTGATACAGCCAACTGATTAGACAAGCTGCAGCGATGTAGAGCATACGTGGAAGGAGTCTTGGTTTATTTTAAAAGTTTTAGAACAAGTTTTCTGATTTAGAAAAAGATAAAACCCAATAAACTCTTTGCAGATTCAGTACTCGGGAAAGTCCTTATCAACGAACCTGTACTCGGGAAAGCGAGGGGGTTTATTTTAACTTAACAGTGCATAACAAAATTGTTTTTTAATTACTACACTGCTCAAATATTTTCCCTTATGGTACTTCGGTATAGCGCAGTGGGTAAGTATTCAAGTTACTTTTGGAAAACTTAAACCAAACATGAAATGATAAAAAAAAAACTACGCTCACAGCATATAAAGAAAACAGAAAAAGGACAACGACACAACTCTTCGAAGGGGGATGGGGACTGGGCTCTACCGAGCCTACTCAAAGTTGCTTTTATTAATCGGTTACTATGCTTCAGTAGAGATGCTCTTTGGTTTTTGTTATCTAGGATCCAAAGGCTTACAAAATACAAGGAAAACAAGCACAGCTAAGGGGAAAGCCTCCTGGGAGCTCCGGATGTCCAAACAAGCTATTTTCGGGTAGAGTTTCCTTCTCTTTTTTGATGGGCCTACTAAAAACCAGCAAGCTAATGTTAGTTTAAAATGCCCAAAAACATTTTGGAAGTGTCTTTGGACAACATGCAAAATTTATAAAGAATTCTAAGTAACTACTGACTATATAAAAAAAGGAAACAACTGAGTAAGGCAAGCTAGAAAGCTTTCCTTCTTAGGATCTTTGCTTGCCTCTTGAGAAGAATGGCAAGCAAATCTCAAGCACTAAAATGCTAGATAAATCAAATGAAGGCTCTTTAATTTTCTTGACCAAGTACTTTAAAATTTTAACTTTAAACTTGTGAGAAGAAAGCTAGATCTAATGTTTAGAAGGACAACTTGTAATTACACAATAAGATCTAGAATTGAAAACTTAAATCTACTTTATATATATCTTTGAAATACAGATCTAAGAAAAGTAATGGTAACGGTTAACCAAAGTAAATTTGAAGATTTTTTTGGATCAAGAAGTGATAGAACCAGGTGGAGCAAGAAATAGAAAAGGGGATGGTGACGCCTCCTTTGGTGAGATCCGAGGGATGATGCTTCTTCTTTCGAAACTACTAGAGAAGAGGGAGAGACCACTCGCTCATCAAATGCTCCAGCTCGGGTTTCCTATAAAATACCTTCAACAACATGCGAAGGGGATTAAAAGCACCTGTGTGAAATAATAATCAGATAAACAGTATTATAGATTGATACAAGAAATCATATAAAACTTGGTAATCTAATATATTCCACAATAAGAAGTAACCTAACAAGAATCACTTCCTATTCTTACCAAAATTTAAATTTCCTTACGAAGACAAGTAATCCCGACAGTTGCAAAATATAAAAAGAGTTGATACAGATTACCTCAATTAACATAAAGAAAACATCAACCAAACATCTAGGGATCCCACACAGAAATTGCCTCCAAAGCCTTTTATTAACAATACTCAGAAAATATTACAATGTATGCAAGAAAAGGTTCCACCTTCCTATGCTGAACAATGGAGAGGTGACCTGCTTAAATAGGAAAAGAGAGACCCAGGGGGGGCTCACCAATACTGAAGATCAACCCAGAGTGTAACTAAGTTGAGCTAAGCTGAACTGAACCAATCAACAAAATCGATGGGGTGATTATCCAGTTAACTGAAGATATTGTATGGAGGAGGTGCCACCTCAGATGAGGTAGGCAACCTCACTCACCTACCAAGCTAACTCATGAATTCCAATCCTCAATCTTCATCCACCTCACGCGAATGTACGGACTCGCTATGACGCGAACTTTACCAACCAAATACTCACGCTTTGCTCCAAGATTCGATGTATGGTAAATCTTATTAATTTTAAACCAAAGCTTAAGTGAAGGGGGTCCACTCTCTCATGCCAACGCAACCCCAAAATGCCAGCGTGAACAACTAATTTGGTTGACGTCACCTCCTCAAAAATCATCGCGTGCCTTAATAAACAATGTGTGGTATTATTTAATAAGTCAAGGTTTTAGATGCTAAGGTGGGTAATAAAAGGGGGGGGAGGCACTCCACTAGCTAGCGCAATCCATACATCAATCTTGCGCATGAGCTCCATCCACATATGAGTCGACGTGACCTTTGACCCAAGTCTTGGTATGTGACGGGTCTAGTTTGAGTTATATCCAAAGTTTCATGGATGAAGAGAGAAGAAGGTAGGGTCCATCTCTTTTACCATTCGCTACCATAACCAAGGCTAGTGTGAGTCTCTCCTTAGGTTGACGTCATCTTTTAATTAAACTCCTTACTTTACTTTAACACCCAACTTTGATTTTATATGAGCTGATGCATAAATCGCTAGTCACATGGAACCCTTTCCATGCCACGTTAACATTAAAATAATTGAATTTTGACTTATTCAATCTTTGACCATAGTGCCAATTTGTCCAAATTTAGCATTAAAATCCCATTTTGATGCATTTTTAGCCAAATACTACCTCACGAGGTGCTCTGGCTGCCTAACTAATGTAGAAAGTGGTCCCTAGGGTAAAGTGGACAGTCCAAGTGTGAAAACGAGTGTCCCCACATCAAAAACGGACTTTGTATCTGACTTTTATTACATTCTGAACTTCTTTAATTAAACCATTAAAAAATGGCTTTAAAAACGAAAAAGGAAAAAAAAAATTGCGGAAACTGACGAAATTCTAGGGGGACCTAGTACATGTCCATACGACTCAAAGTGAATGCCTATCCTGGTGAAAAACACTGACACGAAGGCTCTAATAACCTCCCTAGGCCGAAACAACAAGATGACTACCCCAGCTTTGGAGGTGTGAGTGAAAAACTCAGAAATTATTAGTCGTTTGTTCAACAACCAATAATAACCAAGGGAAAAAACACTCTGGGCTAGTCGACTTGATGCTTAAGTCCGGGAAGCCGAGCCTTTTATAAAAAATTAAATGCTAGGACATTTTTTACAATTTCCCCAAGGGGGTATGAACATGTGTTACAAAAAATAAAACGGCCATGAAGACCTGAAAGGACTTCTGAACTCTGAATATGAACAAGTATCTTGTTCATCATTGGCGGCTCACTGAAAGTCCAACTAGGTGCATCCTTGTCAGTAACATGTTGAGGAGAAATGAATTCGTGTCGGCCACGTCATTTATAATGTATGGACCCAACCATAAGCTGTCAAACTTCCCATGCTTTCCCGGCTTCTCTCTCCTTTTATCCCAAAGAAGAACCATATCCCCGATCTGAAAAGGTCTTGTCCTAGATGACTTATCAAAGGTTCTCTTGATCTTATCCTGATTTCTAATACTATGGTCAAGGGCATTCTTTCGGTTTTCATCTAGATCAATAATCTGATTAATTCTGTTGGGCATGGAGTCTTCTTCCATTTCATACTCCTTGAGCATCTTCATGGCAGGAAAGTGAAGGTAGATAGGAAGTGAGACAGTCAAACCATACACCAGCTCAAAAGGGGTTTTCCCGATTGCACTTTTCTTAGTTATTCGATCAGCGCAAAGTGCATACTTAATTTTACCATCGCAGGACTTCTTGTTATTGCCAACTGTTTTCTTAAGGATAGTCATTAAGTTCTTATTGCTAGACTCGACAAGACCATTACCCTGGGGGTAATAATTGGAAGAATGGGATAGGACAATGCCATAATCGAAACAGAAGTAGGTGAACTCTGCGGAACTAAAGGCTTCGGCATTATCAGTTGTTATTTTTCCTGGAGCACCAAATCTAGTGATGATATTATTTTCTATGAAATCCATAACAACTTTATCAGTAGCCTTTTTCGTGGGGATAGCCTCCACCCACTTGGTGAAATAGTCGGTAGCTGTTAAAATACAACAATAGCCATTGCTAGAGTTGTCCTTGAATTTATCGATGAAATCAAGCCCCCGCTGCTGGAAAGGGGCTTGGACCACAACTGGTTGCAAAGGTAAGGCTTTTAACCTAGGCTTTCCAGTGAACCACTGGCACTGCTGACAACCCCTGACCATTTTATGAACATCTGTGAAGAGGGAGGGCCAATAGTAACCTGCTCTAGGGATCTTGTGGGCTGTTGTATCTGCTGCAAAATTCCCACCACAAAATCCTGAATGAAACTCAGTCAAAAGCTACTTAGACTCTTGTTCATTGACACAATGAAGGATCACTCCATCTGGGTTTCTCCAACCCAGTCCTTCCTGAGTGATGCAATACCTAACAACTTTTAGCCTTAGAGCCCTTCTTTTATGACCTTTAAGATGTTCAAGGCATGCAAGGTTTTGAAGGAAGAAGATGATATCAGAGTACCAATGGGGATCTAAACGCTACAATTCAGAAGGCATACTTGGAGTAGGCTCTTCATTCTGACAAATTATTCCTAAGGCTTCTTCATTACCCTAAGTTGACATCTTTGCCAGGCCTTGTCCTTTGATTAACTTTGTGGTTTTAATCTCTAGATCATATTCTTGAATTTTAGACACCCACTTACCTCTTTTGCCTAAGCAATCCTGCTGACACAAGATATCCTTAACCGCTAAATGAGGAACATAACAGACTATCTTGGAGTAACCCACATATGTTCTGAAGTGCTTCAAGGATCTCACTAAGGCAAAGGCTTGTTTTTCTATGGTGGTATACTTAAGCTCGGAATGTTGCAAGGCTTGGCTCATGAAAGCGATGGGTTGCTCAAATCCTTCATTATTTTTCTGGAGTAAGACCCCCGCAATGGTATCCTCAGAAGCAAAGGAGAAAATCATGAAATCTTTGGAGTAGTCCAGGTTGACTAAGACAGGAGATTTGGTGATGGCTTCTTTGATGCATCTGAAGGCTTCCCTGCCCTCATTAGTCCACTCAAACTGAGCATCCTTTTTCAACAGCTTTTGTAAAGGTTTCATGTACTCAGCTAAGTTCGAGAAAATCTTCTAATGAAATTGATGTGCCCATTGAAAGATTGAAGAGCTTTGACATTTTTAGGCAAGGGGATCTTTTTAATGGCTTCGATTCTTTCAGGGTCAACTTTGACCCCATCCTTAGAGATGATGTGACCTAGAAGCTTTCCTTCATCAATTCCAAAAACAAATTTTGTTGGATTAAGAGAAATACCATACTTCCTACATCTTTCAAAGACTTGCTTAAGATGGCCTATGTGACTTGGTCTTTCTTTAGAAAAAACGGTCAAGTCATCTTGGTAAATCTCTATGATCTTCCCAATCAACTCCTTGAATGCATAGTCCATGGCCCTTTGAAAAGTGGCACCAGCATTCAGCAAACCAAAAGGCATCCTAAGATATTCGAAAGTACCCCAAGGGGAGGTAAAAGTAGTCTTATGCCTATCTTCCTTCTGAATCACAACCTGGTTGTACCCTGAAAATCCATCCCACATGGACATCATACCTGCCCCTGTTACTCTCTGGAGCAGGGTCTCCATATTGGGAAACGGGTAGTTGTCCTTCTGACAAGCTATGTTTAGATTCCTGAAATCTATACATATCCTTAAATTACCATTCTTCTTCCTCACCACCACCAAGTTAGAGCATCAAGATGAATATCTTGTTGGTGCAATAATCCCTGCAGCTAACATTTTTTCAAGCTCCTTCTTAACTATGGGGGCTAACTTAAGGTTTATTTGTCTTAATTTTTGCCGAAAGGGTTTGACTTCTCTGGTCTCTTGTTTTAAAGGGATGGTATGCTGGAACACATCCTCCCAATATGCCTTAAGCTCATCATATGAGAAGGCAAAAACATCCCTATATTCCTTTACTTAATTTATTAAGTCATTCCTTTCTTTTTCAGATGTTCCTTTTCCAATTTTTACTAGTTTTGGGTTTTTATCTGATCCAATATTGATTTCTATGTAATCTCCAGGTTTCATTGAATCAATATTATTTTTCCTACCATCATGTCTATCAAAAGTTTGCTCAAGCTCAACAAAGCCCCGAGGTACCGGATTATCAAACTAATCACCTTCACCCTGATACTCCTTACCCTCTTCCTGAAAGTTAACATTGAAGTTGGAAAATTCATCTATATTATGAAGAAATTTCAAAATTTGCTGATCACTTTGGAAAACCTGCCAATGTTCCATGTTGTCTAGAACCGATGGTCTAAAGTTTATCTCTAATTTGCCATCACCATTCAACAGTTCTTCAGAAGGCTGGAGAGTTGAAGCTGCTACCGCTAACTTGTTTGCTAAGCTGTTTTCATCTCTAGGGATTGAAGTTAAGTTTAATGCATCAAAATACTCCATCGTATCCCAGATTGCATTTCTATACTTTTTTAACCTTTTGCACTTACAAGCAAATTCATTCTTAACCTGGAGGATTATTAAGTCGGAGTCGCCACTTATGCTTAACATCTTTATTCCCATATCCTTAGTTGTTTCTAGACCAAGTAAGAGGGCTTCATACTCGGCTACATTATTAGTTGCCTCAAACTCCAACCTATATACAAAATTGAAAAATTTACCTTTAGGTGAAGTGATGACCACACCTGCACCCTTCCCAACTCTGGAATGAGCACCATCAAAATTCATCTTTCATATTTCATCTACCTTCTCGTCTTTTATTTTTTCTTTGAGGGGGGCCAAAAAGGTAGAGTAGCAAGTATAGGTTCCAATGTCATCAGTGTTGTAGACATACTCGTTAAAAGGCTTCTTAGGATTTTCAACATGGTACTTCTTCTCCTTTTCATTACGCAACTTAACCCATGAATCTTTTGATGCAGGTATAGTAGCATAAGTCCAGTCCATTTGGATCCATCCTCCCAAAGTGGCAGCCCACTTTCTGGACAACAACATCCCCCATTTATCTGGCACATCAATCACTAGAATGTCCATGGCTATGTGAATGTCTGGATACTTAGCCAGCCTTACCTGATGATTCAAGATTATTCCTACCACATCCACCTCTCTAGAATCCATGGAACAGACATTTCGATAGGGCCTAGTTGTTTTTAAGTTCAACCGTTCCATCACTTTTTTAGTCATTATATTAGAGGCGGATCCTGAATCAAGCATACAGTTGTGTAGAAGAAGATCACCCATCATCAATGATACGTAAAAAGGGGGATGATCCTCTTTTCTTGAATCCATAGTATGCAATATTACAATTGGATCTTCCTGGACATTGTTTAGAGTTGGTTGCGGTTCTTCTAGAGGTTCTTTAGACTAAACCTTTTTGGGAGGTGGGGAGTTTAAGACTTTTAACAACTTTTCTCTTTGTTCAGGAATTTTAAAAAGTTCACTTGCAAGGACTGACACTTTAGCTTTAGACCACCAAGTTCCTAAATCAAGACCAACATCATCAGTATCGGGAGGAGCAGTTACCTTAGGAAGATATTGTCTACTCTTTGAAGTACTCGGACTATCTCTTCTCTGGTAGGTGATGCCTTTGAATTTAGGCATCTCTTTGATCTGCTCATTTGAAGGTTTAGTACCAAAGTTCTTAGTAAAGTTATCGACTTGTTGACTGTATTCTCTGGCTTGACCCCAAGTTTCTACTGTGACCGGATGAAGTTGTCCTATTGTGTTGATGTACTCAGGCTCGCCTGCAAACTGTTCACTATCATTTGACTCTAGAAGACCATGCTCTAAGATTTGACGAGCCATGTAACAAGTGGACTCTTCATGAAGGGCTTCACAGACTCTACAATAATGAATGACCTCCTCAACCATGTTAATAGGGTCTAGTTGATTAGGGGGCCTTCTATCTTGCGGGGATTTTTTCGGAACCCAATTTCCCTTAGGAGGAAAATTTTTCTGACAAGTCCTAGCCCTTTCTACGTTTATCGCCCGATTTTGCATCTTTGCATAATCAGCCTATAAATCCTCCATCTTATCATTCATTTCCTTTATTTTCTTGGCATAAGTTTCTTGCAGGTGGCTGATAGAATCCTTAGCTTTAACTTTTTGTTGCTTAGGATGAATACGAGCCCTTGTGTAACCAGGAATGTTAGACTTACCCGAAGATTGCATGTTCCTGTCAATTTTGACAGCCATTCCATGGCTATCAAAAGAGTGGTAGGGTCTTTATCCCTGAGTTGATACTGCATTTCCCCACTAAGAGCTTCAATGTAGTAGACTAAGATGGATTGAAGAGTAGGCTTGTAGTCGGTGTGGATGGCCTTTGTAAGATCCGTGAACTTTTTGTTGAATTCATCTATTGTTTCATTCTCACCTCTTTTGATGATAGTTAAAGCAGCTAACTGATGGCAAGGCTCTTTCTTTTCTCCAAACTTGTTGGTGAAAGCAGTTTTGAAGGTTGCAAGGGTTGCAAAGGAGTTATCTGGCAAGTTGTTGAACCAGTCACTAGCGTCTCCGTCCAAGGAAAGAGCAAAGAGTTTCATATACACATCTTTGTGTTTATGAGCAGGATCACTGATATAGGCGCTAATACATCTGGAGAAGTTCTTTAGAAGAAGACTTGCATTGATGGCATCAGTGCCAGTGAACATGGGCAGTTTGTCTACAGCTTTGTCTGGTAGATTGTGAGGTTGACCTGCTATCTGAGTGATGTTAAGGGCACTGAAATACTCACCCATTATGTCAAACAAACAACTATTATTTTCAACAAAAAGGTTATGGATGTCCGAAATAGACTCAGTTCCAAGATTCTCAAGGATTCTATGAGAAGTTAACCTATTTAGTCTCCTCCTGTAAACCTATTCGGGTTCAGGGATGAAATTAAGTAGGCCTACAGAGTTTCTTCTTGTTGAATACCTTGGCGTGATTAATGACAGTGGAGTCGCCAGATGGATTTTTGAGTCTAAAATCAGACGTGTTCAAACTAAAAATCTATCAAAGGTAAAAACTAAGAAAAAACTAAGGTAAAAATTCGTCCAAGAACAAAAGATTTGTCCCCGGCAACGGCGCCAAAAAATGTTGTCCGCCGAAATGCACACCAGCAGCAGAAATCTTTCGAAAGTTATCTCCTAACTACAAGTGGGAGAAGTGTGGCCTTGGGGGCAAGCAATGAACCAGGTACTGTCACCTAAATCCTAGCTCCTCTGTTTAGGCTAACTCCTAATGAAGCCAAGGGGGGTTGTCTCTAACAAAGAGTTTTCTATAGCTCGTGTTTTAGGTGTTTTTTAAGGTGTTGTGGATGCGGATGGGTGTTTTTTAGGAGTTTTATAATAAGATCACAGTTTATAAAAGTGAAATAAACACAAGATAAAAATCAATCCACGTTGCGATCACAAGACACAGGATTTAGAGATAACAATACAATGAAGACTTGTGAAATAAGATAGAATCCACAGATAAATAACCTAGACAAATTCCAATGGACAAATGGCCCAGATTAATGGTGATGCATAAAAGTTCAAAAAGACCAATGCCAAATGGAGTCAAATATACGAAGTGCTTGGGGATGCTGAAGATACAAGTCTCAGAATAATGTTGGTGAGAATGTTGTGCAAATTATCTTGGTTGATTTTATGAGTTTTAGTGATCTTGATTATTAAGTCTAAGAAAGCAAGGTCTAAGTCCAACCGGAAAAATATACCTTCAGTGGCTCCCCTTGGTGACCTGACGGACCGTCCAGTATTCTAGGCTAGGTGTCCAAGGAACTTAACCAGCAAGGTAGAACTTTATGACAACGGTCATTTCCGGCGCCACCAGTAGGAATTTCCCCACTACCTGAGTACTTCTTGAAACAACGTCGGTTCGTTGGTTTATGGGGGTGAAGATTTTATTATGGTTATCACTTGTAAGATTAACAAACCCAGTCACCGTTCTGAGTAATCCAACCCCTTAGGGAAGGCAGAACATTCTTGGTGGTGGAAAGCAACGAAATAAATTTGAAAAAGGGGGATGTGAGGTTGAAGATTTTATTAAGAACACAACTCTCCGATAGAGAGCACTCTTGATCCGCCTTATGGCGAGATTCAAGAGATTTTGGATCCTTTTTATTACTTAGCAAAATGATAAACAAAATTAATCTAAAAAATTAAACCTCTCTGATAGAGAGTGCTCTTGATCCACTTTTCAGTGAGATTCAAGAGGCTATGGTTCTTTTTACTGCAATAAGTTAGGAAACACGAGAAATAAAATATTTATTAATGCAAGAAATATGTTGGCCAAACTTATGCGTCACTTTTCTGATCAACTTCCACTAATCGGAAAATCCTTTGGGTGGAGGTGAGAGCATAATTCGTGGCGACGAAGAATGGTTTTATCTCTACGTTACCTTTGCGAAAAGAAAACACTGAATTAAACAGAAAATGTGAAATAAGTATACACCCTACACTAAAAAGTGAGTGTGAGAAGTGGTGGGGTTAGAAAAATGAAATCTCACAAAATGTGACAAAGACACAAATCCCCCCAGGGGGGATGGGATGTGGGTGCTGGTTACCCCACTGCTCTCATTTAATTCTTTTACAATTTTTATGACGAAGATGGAGTGCTTCCTAGTCCAATAAACTTGGATCTAAGAGCTTACAATGGTACATCAAGAAACTATATCAAAGTGGGTGTCCATTAGCTTGTTCTGAGGCCTCCTCGATGTTCTTGGTCAATCCAAAACTTCAGTTTTATGCGCAGCCCTGCTAAAAACCAGCGAGCTAACAATGTTATAAAATGATGGGAAAGCCAATGCAAAAAGTTTAAAAAATTTGAAAAATTTTGTACTTAGGAAAATTTTGAATTTTTCTTTGCAGGTAAGTACAAATTTCTAGCTTTAGACCTAATCGAATGATGAAGTTCTTTTGAAAACAAATTAGATCTGAATGCTTAAAGAATACTAGATCGAATACTAAGCAAGAAAGAGGAGATCTATTTCTTAAGCATAATTAACAAGTAACCAAAAGGAGAAATTTTGAGTTTGAAAGAGGAAGAAGAGAAAACTTTGCTCAAGCTTGAATCCTTCTGGGATTCGAAGGCATGCCGTTCATGGGCATAAGAACATGTAGACTCCTCAAGGTCTGAAGAAGAGGGAGATGCAACTGAGCTCTTCCCCTTACTCTAATGCCGTAACCTGCAAAAAACATGTTCACATTCTAAACTCTGGAGATGAGCATTCATCATGCTCAATAACTAGCGGCTCAATAGGAAGCTCAACTATTGTACAAAATAATTGGTAACAAAGTGGATGAATTATCACTGTGCTTTGTGGAGGTAATCTATGCTTGATCCATCTTGTTTACTCAGTATCTAATCTAGCTTGCTTAAAGGATTGGTTTCAGTTTTGCAAGGTAAATTAAACAGTTTGTTTACTGTTTTAGTTTATTTAGTATGGATGCTTAGAGATCTAATCGAATATTTCATTTGTTTATGAATACCTTCATATGGATTTCTAAGTATATATGCTGCTGGATTTGATCTTTGTTTGTAAGTTGTGTGATGGGTAGGCTATCTTAGCTGGAGATATAGAATATCTTGCTTGATCGATCTTGTTTTCTAGCATCTTTTGTTTACATATAAAGTCCCTTGCTGCCTCACAAGTGAAGCCTCAAAGATCATCTTGTTCTCCAATCTTCCCATTTCTCCTTCTCCTCACTTTTACATTATTTTATAATCTCGTCACTTAGGTGAAAAGAAACAATAGATCTAGAGTTAATGTTTATTTTTGTAGTTAGATCCTAGTTGCTTTTCCGTTACAGATCTAGCTGATATTTCAAAGAGTTATCATTTCCTAGTATAGATCTAGATTACTAAGCTTTCTTGCTTCAAGTCATTTACCTTGTAAAAGAAAAAGTCTTGATTAGTAAGTTAGCAGTTGGAAACTAAGTGCTTTGGATTTGTTTGTTGTCCTTAAGAAGCAAATAAAGACCCCGAGAAAGCAACTTTTTAGCTTACTTTCTTAGTTGAATTCACCTAGTCTCGCATTTTTTTTACTTCGAATTTTTTCAGCAAATTTTGGTAGGTTTTCCCAAAGCACTCTTAAAGTGTTTTGGGGCATATTCCAGTGAAGTTTGCTGGCTGTTTTTTGCAGGTTTACAATAATATATGAGGAAACTCTGGTGAATTTTTGAAAATTTGAGTAAAAGGAAGACCAACGAAGCTCCCCCTTGCATAAATTTTCAAATTTTCAATAAGTTGTAAGCCTTTCGATCCAAAGTATAAGGATCAAAGTGAAATTCTCCCGTGTTGTAAAAAGTTAATAAAGATTTGAATAGGCTCCTTAGAGCCCACTCCCCATCCCCTTGGGGAGATTCGCGTCGGTCCCCTTTTTCATGGTTTTGCTTTTGCTAGTGTAGTTTGTTTTATTACTTTGCTATTTTAAATTGTATTTTCATTCTTTGCAAAGTAATACAAATACTGACCCACGACTTCCCGAGTTACCCGAAAGGGGAAAGAGATGCATGGTAGGATGATTAAATAATATTTGTTTGATTTGTGTTACCTTTACTTTTTCTGGTAATTTACATCCCCTTGCTTTCCTGATTAGGGTTTACAACCTAAAAGAGACTCTTGGGGAGTTAATAAAAAGCAAACATTGTTCAAAAAATCTTTAAAATTAACAAGGCCTTCGTTGTGTATGCTCTGCATCGTTGCGGTTCGACCGACCAGTTGGATGCACCAAAAGCAACTTGGGTGACTAGTTTAAATTAGTCTCATCTTTAAATTAACCTCCCAAGGCGAAGATCCAACCCCTCGAATTAATCCATTGCGGGGAAAGTTCACAGAGGAAGCGAGAACAACTAGATAGTGATCTTAGGATACTATCAAGCTACACGCTCGTTGATGTAGTGTTGGACACATCCCAGAGACTCAAATCCATCCCACATATTCTTCGTGTGGAACCACATCGGATAAGGGTTTTGGACATACTCCTCCTACCATCAAGTATATCTAGAGACCCCTTCCCCCTTTGTTTAATCCACTCATTAATTCATAAACTTAAAATCGACCAAGAACAATTGCAATACATTCAACACTCCATTTCAGACTCTAATTTCAGCACTGATCTTAGCTCTTATCACATAAGCATTTGCTTTAATTCACAATGTATTGATTTATTATATTGCTCATGATGTTGTAATAATCATTATTGCAATCTCTTGTGCCATTTTACAAAAAAGCTCCTAAACAACTTACTAAATCACAAACCACCATCTAAAGCTTAATCAACATTAGTGACTCATAGGGTCTACCCCCCTTGGCTTTGTTAGGAGTTTGCCTAAACAGAGGAGCTGAGTATCAGGTGACAGCACTTATCTTGCACTTGCCCCCAAGGTCACACCCAGTGGCTTGAATATTTATGCCACGTGACCTGAGCTACGAATTAGATGACAACAACACCTTTAGCAATGCTGCTAGGGTTGTTATTATCCCTCAACCAAATCTAGTAAGTCATTTCCAGAATTTTTTATTTATCAATTGGCTACCCTAAAGGCATAGTTTTTATCCCTCTCTATTTGGCACATGTTTATAGGTAAGTTGGCATTGTTCTAAGTAGTTTTCGTCTATTTTTGGAGCACACTCTATTGGCTATCCTCTCGTAACAGCAGTAAAGCTTCTATCATTTTCCCTCATTGTGTGCATTTATGATCCAAATTCCTACCATCTTAAGCATCTTTATATTCATTGCTTTGACTCCATAAGGCAATGATCTTTGTTAAGAGGTTCCTCCTAAGGTATACGTGTATTGTTGGACTAGTTTGCAGTTTTACCTCACTTACATTAGGGACTCCTCCTTGGTCTCTAGGAGTTAGCCTAAAGCATGAGGAGTTGTGTTATGGTGACATTGGGCATTGTTATCACACAACTTGCAATTGCTCCACAAATGGTATCCTATTCAGGACGGGCAACTAAAGAGGTGAACTACGAGTATCCCAACCCCCATATATGGATTGGTTGTCACGTCAGTTAGGACACCATTCGCTTTATGCCATTGATAAGCCAAGTGACAAAAAGGGGGAGACCCTAGTCTAACCTAGAAGGAAAGACCTGAAGCTAACACACAAGATCAAACTATAATGATAAGATTACGTAACGTGAGTAGCAGATGAAACCCTAGATCTGAGATGGATAACCATTAACCATTGGTAAATATGTTTTGGACTACGAGGGTTTAGACAATGGACAAGTGGCCCAAAATGTTTATGTTCATTGATTGTATAATTATTATGTGGAACTAGGTAGTAAGCGCTAGTACAAACGATCAATGTCACTACCCTAGGGGGATTGATGATGGAGAGTGAGAGTATACCCAGAGTAATGAATTGAGGAACAATTAACGTACGCTACCACTTGGTTAAAATGGTTTGAATATGGATTGGACAATATCTAAAAGCACAAGCCAAAAGATGGATCATAAAACAGGAAAATTAGCCAAAAACCCTAGGAGGGTGATTTGCCTAAGGATCAGTACTTTAACCACAGGGAAATGGAGCCCCCAATGATGACGTCTTGGAAAACCCACTTCGTTCTAGGGGAGGGTGAAATAACCCTAAAAATTTTCGCCAAAAATACCAACAGATTGACCTAGAGAATTTTTAGAAGGTTTTAGTTAGGGTTTGAAATTTTAATTATTCGTCGGGTGGATTGGAAATTAAAACTAAATAAATATTAATAGAAATACCAAGAAATCTTGCAGATGCCAAGTGCAATGAAACGTTAACTCGATTTAACGCAATTCCAAGTAATTTTGATGAAGTTCCCAGACAAATCAATTTGCACAGGTTGAGCTAGAGCACCCCTCTTCCTCCAAGAGAAACCTACGTCAAGTTAGAATTGATTCATAGAAAAAGAAACTACGAATGCAAGATGAATCAAGAAGCATAACCAATGATCAAAAACACATTAGAAAAACCCCCTAATTGCCAACGTCTTCAGATGGAGAGAGCTGGGTCTCTCACAAAAACGCCCCAAGATAGGACGCCCTCCTGCAAACAACACGACCCTCGCAAAATATAATTGGAACAAACATAAATTAACTGGAACACCCACAGAAATAATTTTGCAATCAAGCATGAGAACAATCTATGACAAAGAAGGCACAGGATTTCTCTGAAAATATTCTCTTTATTCCAATAGCCAAGAGCCAAATTTCCCAATGGGATACAATGAGGGGGGTCTCTTCTTTATATAGATTTTGATTCTTGAGAGTGACAAACCCTATCTTACTTTTTCATCCAAGTTGAGATTAAAACATCATCAATGGTGGAGATTACAACTTTTATTTTTACATGGATCAATACAATTGAGGGGGACGAATTACCTCATAAAGCCCATTTTTACAACATGATAAATCATTATTTTTTCAAGTTTGACACTTAGGGAACATGGGGGGGACATTAGGGGGTCCCCCCATACATATTTCTAAAGATACAACTTGATTTACAAACTTTTATTTTGGTCATTTTAACCAATTTCGCCCTATGGGGGATGTCCTCCCTAAAACAGCCAAATTAATAATCTGGAGCATGAAAATGGATGAAACTGGTGCTTAATGATTCGAAGATCCAAAATACATCATCAATAATTATTTCCTTGCCATTTCCTTGACCACACAAGCCAAATCGATTTCTTTAGTGATTTCCATAGTTCATTTTTTAGTGGTGCAACCTTTGAAAATAATAAAATCCATCATAACTTTCTTCCAATTGAGAACTTGGGCAAACTGACTACATAGAAGTGTTTAGAGACATGATAGAATGGTACCGGTGACTACTCATACTCACTGATCCACTGAAATGCCAAAAATATCATCATCTCACAATAAAAAAATGGCTTGAGTCAATAAAAAATAATAATAAACTCTGGAACTCAATAACTGTGACAATCCAATGAAAAATGAGATCGCAGTATTGGTCCTGGGAATGTCTGGAGCAAATATAACCATTGTTGATTTTTGTAATCATTGCAATGGAAAATGTGTTTGACTTGGTCAACTGGGTTGACCAGGTCAAAATACCCAAACTGAAGGTGAGATACTGAATTGAGTTGAACCTGCATGCATCCAAGGTAAGAGTTGCTCCAAGATGTATATTAAAACCCAACTTAAATCATGCTAATCAGAATCATGGTGACAATAATAATAATAATCAGTAACATATACCTATGCCATTAAACAATCTTTGAATCTTCTGGAAGTCCCTTGTATATGCCATACTTACAAAGTTTAATCCATTTGCTAATGTTGGGTGAAGATGGTGTTGCCCACCTATTTCGACTAGGTGGCAACCTCATGTACATTGAAGATGTACATTATGTGCAGTTTGTACCATGGGAAAATTCTAGGGATTTTTCATTCAGCAGGGCAATTATGCCCCTTTTGTACGCGGAATGTCCGCTCCCCTGCGTGGGATAATTAATGTAACTTTATATGTCATCATGGGTCATTCCT
>LPNX010008619.1:0-23331 GCA_001517045.1 Pseudotsuga menziesii | reverse complement strand
GCTATGAATGCAAATGAAAATGCTATGACACCCCCTAAGCCATTGGTTCAAGTCTCATGTCATTCTGACAAGGGGTTAGGAAGTTAGAGCAATTTTAGTTAACACAAGGTATTTTTTCCTAGGAAATTAATTTAATTTCCAAGGGTGAAAAATTAAATTATTTGATTTTGAAGGAAAAAATCAAATAAGGCCGTGGTAATTAAGTTTGGGGGTGGCCAAGCATAGTCAATTTTTATGGTCAAAATAAATGTCTGAAGATCTCCTAAGTGGGGCGTCCCTCTTGTCTTAATAAAAAATAAAAAATAAAAATAAAAGATAAAATAAAAAATTAAAGATCAAAAATTAAAAAATTAAAAAATTAAAAAATAAAAATAGAAAATAGAAAATAAAAAGATAAAAATAAAAAATATAAGATTAAAACTTGAAAATAAAAGATTTAAAGATTTAAAAATAAAAAGTAAAAGATAAAATAAAAGATTAAAAGATTAAAAAATAAAAGGATAAAAATAAAAAATAAAAGATAAAATAAAGATTAAAAATTAAAAAATTAAAATTAAAAAATTAAAGATTATATAAAAGATTAAAAAATTAAAGATAAAATTAAAAATTTAGTCAAAGGAGGCCCCACTTGAGTCATGGAAACCCTAGATCTAAGGGTTAAGCTTTATTGTGACATGGATCTATCTTTTTGACCGTTGATTTGAAAAGGCACCCTTGCTTATGATTGGTGGATGGCTTGCAAAGTCAACAAACCTAGATCTAGTGGTGGAGATCTAATCTTGGCCATTGATCTTCAAGGGGTTGGGGTTGCTCCTCAACTATATAATGAGGGTCTCACTCCCTCATTTCTCAATCTCTCTCATGTTATTGTTATGCTGCTGAAATCTTTCCCTCTTCTCCTCTCATATTCTCTCAAGCATTTGGCCCAAGCCTCTTGCTATTGTTGTATTGAATCTTGCCCTAGTTGGGCCATAATAGAAGAAAGCTTTGGAGGCAAATTGTTGGTGTGGATCTCTCATCTCATGCTTGGATTAGTGAGGTAACCTTGTGGATTTATCAATTATTGTTGCATTTGTTTAGCTTGGAAACTCTCCACGAAGCATTTTGTGGAGAGACTTGTAGGTAGAAGTATTTCTATCTTCATTTATGAGTAGATTGGTAAGATTCTACAAAGTATTTTGTAGGATTTATTTTTGTGCTCATCTCTTGGCTTACTTGTTGCAGCTCTAATAGATTTTTTTGCAGAAATCTAAAGCTAAAAAGGGCTCCTCCAAGGGTCTCTTTCTTCAAATTTGCATTTTCGTCCATATTTCTTTCTCTCTCTTAAAACTGAGTTTTATTCACTGTATAGTGAATAAAACCCTTGTTTTAGGGCTTTCTTCCATTATAGATTAGTATAGAGTTATAAATCTGCTGTTAATACATTATTTAGATGCCCAAAAGTTCATTTTCTGAATATTAAAACTTCATTTTTTCAAAAAATTCATGTTCAGATTTTTTAATAAAATTTCTGGGTTTTATACTAATCTGTGCTAACTTTCTGATTTAGTTTTCTGCAGTAAATTCCAGCAAGTAAAGTTGTTGGTTTTTTGCAGGTTTATGCACAGAAGAGGGGGTTATGCTGCCCAAATTTGCTTAAAAAGGCCCCAGAAAAATTTGGTCCAAAAGAGGCCCAAAAAACCACATTTCTTCTCTTTCTTCTACAAGATTGTAAACCCCAAAAGAGAAGTTCTCTTTGGGGTATTCTCTAAAGCTTTAAAAGCTGCTGTAAATCTGTGTATGAGTAGTGTAGGGATAGCCTAGAAACTAGTTGCTTAGATTTACTTTTATGCAAGTTTTATTTCCGTTTACCCACCTTCCCTTAAGGGATTGAAGTGAGGTTAGTTTAATCATCTTTTATTTTTGTTTACCCACCATTCTCTGTGACAGACCACCATCTCTGTTACAGAGATTGTTGTGTGGTTAGGTATTGTTTTATCTAATTGCATTTTCCTATTAAGTTTCAGTTCAAAGTAGCTAAATTCAAATTTTATTTTCTGTTAAAAGAGTAACCATACAACCCACTGATCAGGTATATCCTCTGTCCCACTTGTCATCTCCCTTTAGGGACTTCAAGTTGGGTATGAAAAGCAGGAGAAGTGGGGGGCTTAGCTTAATTAGAACAACATTCTTTTTTCTGCTACAAACCTTCACATTTTGCTTTTCAGTCCAAGATCAAGTACCAGCATCTCCCATAAGGGATACCGCTTGGTTGATCTTGTTGATAGTATAAAATTAACCTTGCATGCTAATCATCAAGATTTAAAATTTACCCCTAAAATTAACCAATAACGAATTTAGCCCCTGTTCCTCTACTCGGTTATCACCCTTCGGGGTACTCACGAGATACGACAGGGGGTAGAGGAGTTTAGTTTAATAGGCATCCATCTTGCTATTTTTTCGGTTGATTAAAAACAGTGACCTCGAAAGCGACTTGGGGTAGAAGACCGTGGGGGGTCTCTAGGCGTTCTACGTCCTCCTTGTTGAGCACCGGGGCATTGGGGTTTGACCTGGGAGCTACAGGTGGACTTGTTTCCATTGTTTTGAGCACACCAGCATTCCTTCTTTGACTTGAGAAATACTAGATTGGGGTAGTCACACCACTGGTTCGAAAACTAAACTTCAAGAGGAAAAACCTTAATAAAATCTACTTAAAACGAACTAAGAGACATTGCAAAACCAATTCTATAACATTTTCATTTCGGCAACATTTCACTCCAATATTGTGCTTGTTTCCTTTCAGTTATTGTTGCACTTGCAAAGCAAACCCAATAATTTTCTAATTTGTGGATATTAGTCAAATGGTTTCATTTTTCTGCTATTTATCTGAGTATTGTTAGCATCAAGTTTATCCATGATATTACTGCTCAACTGTTCAATATTGTTCATATTACTCAACTGTGATTATATCATTTCCCATTTATCTTGATAATATTGTTCATAAGTCTTTCATAACTGTGTATATTGTTTATAGTTTGTTCTCATCTCATTTTTAGATAATTTAACTTGTGGGATAATTAACTTAAATTGCATCCATTGAAAGTTGCATTCTCTGACTCCATTTATTTAGGCACTGGTTATATTAAAAGGATTGACTGTCATTGAAATATTGCATCTTGCATTGGTTTGACTGTCATCTCTCAAAGCTTTAGCCTCACACCTTAATAAGATCCCTTTAATTTGTAATTAATTAATAAATCTGGAACTTAGTCTTCCGTAGGGACTTCCCCCCTTGGCTCTGTTGAGATCTTGCCTAAACGGAGGAGTTGTGGACTGTGGTGACAGTGGTCCCCAGCTCTCGCTTGCCCCCAAGGACACACATAGCAGGTTGTGACTTTCCCGTTCCTTAAAGTGTGAATTAGGCGGCAACAGATGGAAAACAAGGCTAAGGTAAAAGGGAAATGACTTGTAGTTGACTTTGACCATATGATCTCTCTGAATGATGACAATTACACACAACCACAGTGATATTTGCATGACAGATAAACAATAGGGAATGGTGGTGTCTCACAAGTGGATGAGTTGATCTAAAAAGAGTCCATTCAACTTTAACAACATGTCTACAACTCACATCTAAGCTAACAATCAAGCTCCGTGAGGATCTTTTCTATGACCCTTGCATTGAGTACACAAGAAACTGTAGTGAAGAGATCCTAGAGGACACTTAGAATTAGTTGTCCCTTACTCCATCTCACATCAAAACCCACAGGCTCTGTGAGGAATTAATCATTGCATTTCAATAAGATGGCCAATAGTGCATTTCAATAAGATGGCCAATAGTCTTTAGATTTTGCATTTATTTATCCACTTCTTTATCTGGGCATTTCACAATTTCATTTCAAAGCCCTTTTTGAGTTGTGTCTAAAGACATAGTTTGCAACTTTATTTGAAGGCTTGTGTTTCTCAGTATATAGCATATAACACATAATGCATGTAATGATGATAGACATATTGCTTCAAGTTTTAATTGACACTCTTCGGGAAACTAGGGGGGAATATCCACAGTCAGGACCAAACATTGGGGGAAACCGACCAGAGAGGTCAAGGCTTCAAAACCCAACTCACCTAAGTTCATGAACCAACACCAGCGGGTTCTCCTGGCCAAGAAGGATCAAGGCTTTGACAATTTTTGTTGCACAACTCAGTGCCGAGACACAAAACAACATGGGATCCATCATGCATAGGGGTCAAAGTGGGGAAGATGATCTTCAATCTCATAGGTCTCAATCAATCATAAGTCATGGGAAAATCAATCATGGATGAAACTGGATGGGTTAGGATAAGTGATACATGGAACGAACATAGCACTAAAGTTTAAAAGTTGTGTAAAGCATGGCATAAGCAATGATCTTTAACATCAGGTTCTCTAATCATTCTCAACACAAGTCAATCATCAGTGGAACGTATAATATAAGCATAGGTCACTATAATCATCATAACATAACAAGTCCAAGGTGTTAGTATATATCAGAGAGCAAAAACTTACCAAGAAGCAATATACCTGATCTCTCCATATGCATGTCTCTATCTGATGTGTCAGCCTATGAACTGTGTACCATCTCCGCTGCTTTGCTCAAATTAACTATGTCATCACCAAAGTCATCTCAATGGACAAGGATATCTCAGTCATGGCAAGGAAATACTTTGCATCTGCTACTGAATGAAGGCTCTGAATGGCTCATGTTGTAATGATGATCCATGTTGTATCCCATCAATATCTCTCGCTCAGGGAATAAAGAGAAAGTCCATATGCTGCATCATAGTAGCCCAACTACAATATATGTGATAACATGCACAATTCCTCTTATGCTTACACTCGTAACGCCGCAATTAGGGACTTTCATCAGGGTGCTAATTTGAGTGGTAACACTATTGTTCAAATCTACTTCATATATTCACACTCTTTAATGTGTTAATGCTCTTGATTACTAGCATTGTATAGTTCTTAGATCAAGTAATTTTCATTCAGCAAAATCCATATCTTTACTTTGTTAGATCTGAAACTATCTGCTCACTATTGCTAGCACACATACACTTAACATATTTTGATCATTTCATATCAACATTGATTTATACTTGGACAAACAAATTGCCTTAGATGTATCATGTTCTAAATGAATTTGTGAATATATTTCTTGGTTAATAATGTACTTGGCAATTTTTCTTTACTTCTTGTTCAAGTAGTGAATAAATATTGATGTTTTTCTCTCATGACATGGTTATCTAATGATGTTTGAGCAGTATATGGCTTATGAAATATCATTTTGAAATATTGTGGGTTAATTTCATTCATGTTGCTTAAACTTTTATATTCACTTGTCATGATTCTTTAAATGTTCTTGGTATCTAGACACTTAAACACCAACCTTCTTAGATTCACCTTGAATTTTACCAAGCTAGGGAATTTGTACCATTATAATAAACCCTTAGCTTGTTTCCAAAGTGTGTCCTATTTCAATCCTTGTAATCTAAGACACACTCCCAACCGAATTAGTACTTGTGAAAGCTAGCAAATGTTGGTTAGTACTAAGGAAAATCCCGGGGTTCCCTTCCGGTAGTGACATGTTGGGTTGGAGATCCCATAGTTTTGCCAGGTTAGCAGCTGATTTACCTTGCAATCATTTGGCTGCTAGGTTGTGCAACAACAATTCCTATTCTTTTAATGTTGCTAATGAGTTGTAGAATGGCTGGACTTGTTTATTTTGGTCCAATTGAAAGGGTAACTTAACTCATTGGAAAGGTTGTGTGAGACGTAATTCATAATCTCCTCCAATCCCCTTTGATGATTTATGCATTAATGTATTAGATTGCTTCTTTCATCATTTAGAGTTGTTGCTTCTTAATATTTCATTGCATAAATCACACCCTAACTAGCCAATGTTTTGATGTGGCACCATTTGGGCCTTCTTAGTTTGATGTGGGCCTTCTTAGTTTGATGTGGCACCTCAAGTGTACTGAAGTGTCCTTGGCAACGGCGCCAAAAAATGTTACCCTTCAAACTAGAATTCGTAAATCAACAACTCAATGTGGTTTGGATGCTAGTGAAGGTAAGGGAGGGAGGGAGTTATTGAGGTGACAGTGGATAATCCCTCTAGGTTGTCTTTGTGCTAGTGATGCTTTTTTTGGGCCTAAACTGCATATGTTAGTTCGGGAGGTAACAGTAACATACCCTTTAATGCAAAGTCGTCACTAGGTTCTAAGTTTAAGCCTAAATCGGAAGAGTTGCCACTATCACCTAAACAACTACTTCCCTCACTTTAGGTCTGGTAATTGAACACATGGAAATCTTCCCTAAAAGCAACTAAATCTTAACGATAGATGAATTTTCAGTATGACTTGGGTTGCTACATCAACTACAAATGATTTCTTGGTTGTAAATTAAGTTGGTATTAAATTCTAAAATTCAGATCTGTTTTTAATGTACTTTAGTAGTGCAGAATTAGGGTTCAAATATTAATTAGTATATGTGTAAATGCCCTCAAATTCCAGATCTCAATTATTAATTCAATTGTTGTTATAAAACTTTGCTAAAAATGTCAATCAACTAACAGATTTTTAACAAAAGAAAGTTTTAACCGTTGAGATATGAAAATGGAGTGTGAACAAGGTTAAAAGCAAGGTAGATCTAAGAAATTCAATTGCTTACTAATCTGAGAATTCTAACCCAACAAATCGGCCCTCTAATATGGTTTACAGTTCTATTTTAGGAGCAGATTTAAATGACAAAAATAGGGCATATTTACAAGAGATTTTTTCCAGCTATGAATTAAAACAGATCTACCATGAAATCTTGAGTTCAAGGGTTGATTTTAATGTATGTAACCAACAAAATTTCCAGATCCAAAAAAACGGAAAATTAAAGACGGATTTAGATTTCAAAGGGCATAAAAGCTGTGACTAGTGCCTAGCAGATCCCAATGGGCAAATGAGGTCAATTCAGGATCTCATAGAAGTTTTTGTGATTAAATATTAGCTATGGTTGAATGACTCAAAGCCAATTCTACTCTCTAATAGTTAAATCTACTTCAGAAATCTTCAATAAGGAAATCCTTTACCTAGATATTTCCAATGATATTGAGAGAATAGTTGTCAAGAAAATCTAAGGGTAGCACACAACCAGATTTCAAAATATGCAAACTATCAACTTTCTATGACAAGCATCCAAGATTCCAAAACAATATACCCAATTATTATCAAGACCAAACAATTGAAGAAGACATCCATGAACTAAGCATCAAGCACCAAGATTATCCAATGGAAAGCTCCAATTAACCATCCACAAGCCTCAAATAAAAGTACTAAACAGTAGCACAAGAATTCTCTCCACAATTTCTAGCAAAGTTCACAATACGAGGAACCTCTCTTATATAGAGAAGAAGCTCAAAACCTCCTCCAATAAAATAATAATATACAGGCCTAAAACCCTAGATTAATCCAGGAATCCATAAATGATCATTATCCCTCAACTAATTTGAGAGGATAGGGTCAACAATACATAAAATAAAGCTAACCCTGTAAAATATAAGTTATCCAACAAGTGCTATCTCCTCCAAGTGGGACACACCCTCCTCAAATCATGTGTGAACAGAACATGTCGCTCAAGCAAGCAAGGTGCTCCATCAAAAATGGTCAAAATCCAACCATAACATAGAAATATGTGCCAACGACCTCCATGAAGCAAGGATAACCACTATCAAGTGAATGCTTGAACAAAGAAGAGCTACATGAGCCTCTCTAATCAAAACGTCACCCTCAAATAACTCCAATACTTTGAATGCGTGATGAAAGGAGCAAGTCATTTGAGGTTAGGACCCTTCTCTAAGGTGAAACAATACCTTCTCAACCTCTCATATGTGTGGGTGTTAGAGCTAGGGGCTCCTTCGTGTGCATGTATGTAAGAAATCATGTGTCTAGTGATCTCCAAGTGGTGCCTTTCTAATAGCTCAATGGCTCTTTTAGTTTGTATCCCTTTACTTAGTTTGACCATGGTATGGGTATCTTTAACCAAAATTAAATGTGAGATTCCTGGGTGGGATGCATTTCCTGGGACGTAAGTTAAGTGTAGATGATGAGATGAATGCAGTGCTAGGGAAAAGGGGACTTTCATGAGTTAGCCTTCATAGTCATATAGCATGAGTGAGTAAGAGATCTTTTCACATAGCTTTCTTGAGCTAGGAATAATTTATTTAATTCCACATGTGTGCCTTAGAGGGAGCACCTAGCATGAGTTACTAGTCCTTGAGCCTTTTTTTTGTATATTCCCTTTTCTATTACTTATTTTTATTTGTGTTTGCTTACTCCCTTCTTTCCCCTTCTTTTATTTGATTATGGGACTTGGGGAATAAAGCTTTTTATCAAAGTGGCACGGCTCAATTGTATAATAATATGATATATGGTGCTTCAACCTAGAGCAAACCCACCCCCCCTTATTTATTTGGATCTGGCATTTTATACATGGGAATTGTTAGACCTGGACACATGACATATGATAAGCTAGTCATATAAGGGAACATGATGAAAATGTGATGGAATGATAAGACATGAAAATTGGCTAGGGGAGATAATGGAAATAACATGACTCATGCATAATGCCCATCTAGGCCATTAGCGACACACCTCAACCAACAAAATGATACACTTATCTAAAGGTAATTTTTTAACACACCATGTAATCAACCTAGTAAGAGACAACAACTAAGAGTGTTATGAGCCATTATAGAGTAACACCATCGATCATAATAAGTCATGATCCATACTAGAGAGGCCTCACTATGTATATGTATTATGGAGAAGGCACATCTGATACCAACTCTGTCAAAACAAATCACCTTGATCTGCCATTTAAAACATGCTATAAGTGTATCTGGTGCAAACATCCATCATTCTCCTCAATGGAGCTGATGTCTGTGATGAAAATCACAAGAGCAATAATCATTGAGTCACCCTACAAGATATGAGGTAACAAGCATAACCAACCATTTGTACAATCCATATTATTCTTTAATGTGGTCTTCCATTCATCACCTTCTTTGATTCTGATCTGGTGGTGGCTAGGTTTTTTTTATGGTTTCCTTAGCTAGGAATTGGTGGCTAGGGTTGTTTTATGGTTTCCCTAGCTAGGGTTTGGAGAGTGTGACTAGTATCAACTTGTAATAAGCTATTAGTAGGTGTTTGCACTTCATCTTATTCATATATACGAAATGTTCCTGCTGTCCAAACTTTGTGTACTTGCAGATCTGATTTTCAAGTTACATTAACTTGATTACTGAGTATTTTCTAGAGTTGGTTATGCATGCTGATTTGACATAGCATGGAGCAGCATCTTTTAGATGATTAACAAACATATAGAAGCTAAAGTGGCATATTTACTGTTGTAAAACAACTGGTTGAACACCACGTCAAACAGAAATATCAAGTTACCTCTCATCCCCTCATGAACCATGGTCTGCCTAACAACCAGCTAGCAAGGATGGCCAGCCATGGCTAGCTATCAAGTATCCCAGCCCAATCCGATGAAGCAACAAAGCATATGGGTCTGATTCCCATTATATGCGATGTGAACTTCAGACATATTACAAGGTGTGGGCCATTCTACCATGAAAATTATTTTGGCCGCATTTTCAAGGAAATAGATCCCTGGGGTCAAAGAATATATAATGGTGGCAGGGGTAGAAACAAGAATTGAAAAACAAAAAAATGGATATGGGTGTTGTTTGTTTTTGGTTAAGTTCTTTATCAGGTTTTCTTATTGTATTTATGACATAAATCTGCTGTTATAAGTTGTTATCAGATCTGTTGTGTGCTTGGGAACTGTGCCCTAGGGGATGGAAGCATTGTTCAATTGAAGTACACTTGTTCAATATTTATTTCTTAGGCTGCCTTGTGTGTTTCTTTGAAAAGAAGTGAAGTATATGTTGCTGTAAATTATAACTCAGATTGAGCCCTAAGACTGAAAGTTCACAGGAAATTATCCACAAAACTTAAGGTTGAGGTGGAATTTCTAAATTTTCATTAGTTGCCGTAGAGGGAATTCCAACAGACATGTGTGATGGCCTTCACTTGAGTCAGCAGCTTCTTCTTTTCCTCCAAGGATTCGTGTACTGTGTCAATAAGCTCGCTGAAAGGTATGAGTTCGACTCCGCTTTAAAATGGAGGCATCCTATGTAATGTTGTCATATCTACCGCTTCAGCTAAAAGTATTGTCATCTCATCTCAAAGCTTTAATATCTTCAAATGCATCTCTAAGACTGTATTGGACATGTCTAACGTTGTAAGAGATCTGATTTATCTCACTTTAGCTTAAAGGACGTATGTTGGCCAAGATGGGCTTGTATTATTCTTGCTAGGCAATGATCTCGTCCATGATTTTACCTTTTCTTTCCATTTCAGCTCTCTGCTAATCCAACTGCTCTTCAACACTAAATACTAGCAAAGAACTCCTCGCAGGGATGGATATGATAATGACAATCCTTTAGGGAAGGCACAATCTGGTTTTCACACTTGTGAACAAACAAACCAAACTCACTCAAATTGTGTTTGGAAGCCTTGTAATAACATACCCAATTTTTGAGATTTACAATATGTTATGTGTTGTTCGATCTCATTCATCAACTAATTTCCCCAGTACCTTGCAGAGTTGCTATTGCTACTAGATTGGCATGTCCGGTATTTACTATGACTGATTCTATAGTCTTGATAACGATTTGCTCTTTGTTGTATCTCTTTTGCTTGTGGGTTTGCTCCCCAATACCCTTCATCTTATCAAACGTGAAAATTTCTAGAATGGTAGATGGATCCTTGTCATCAATGTTGATAGTTAAGTTCTTGAGAAAATACTCAAGCCAAGATGTTGTTGCTATGCTGCGAGCAGCTCCACCCATTAGGGCCAAATCAACCTCTAAGTGCATTCAACTAGTGGCACCAATGTTTGGATGTGGATCTTCCTAAGATTTTGGTGAAGTCCAATTGCCACTCTCCTCCTATTGATTTCTCAGTCTAGCCTCTTTCGAAACTTTAGGATCCTATATTTGCTAGGAAGTTGCATAATCCTTCTCTGTAATTATGATACTAACTACAAAAATTTCTTTCAATGTTGTTGCACCCTTTCTATTGTTTTCTCCCAACTTACTTCCCTCTATGACCTTGAGGCTTTCTATTTGTTTCAAGGCTTTGATAAGTCTACTTAAGCACCCATCAACCTAAGCTACCGTCATCCTAAAGCCCTCAGCCCGATAGCTTGAGCTACCTTTTGGCTCGTCTGCAACCTCCAGCTCTTGCCCCATGTTAGTCCAAGCTCAACCTGCAACCTGTGACTACTGCATTGCCCAACTTGTTCCTTTACATGTGATCTCACTTCTCACTCTCCATGTCCTAGTGCCCCTCTTCCTCACCCCTTTTCTACACCCTCATCCCCTTGTGTCTCACCCTCTTTCAAACCCTGTTACGCCCTAGATTCTCTACAACACACCCTACAAAATATGTCAAGGGGGGGTTTCCATTGTAAAAGGCCAAGTTGGAGCTTGTTTATGTAAAAGTGTTGGTTTAGCGGGGCTCAAGACCCTTGCTCTAGTCATAGCATGTTCTTTTGGTCCTCATTTCAAGGAGTTTGGCCTTGTGGCTCTGCTGACTATCCCTTGATGGGCGGTAACCCCTCATCATGTCGAGAATTTATGCCCTGGGTGGGTGTCTGGTGCAATCCATTAGGAAACATCGCTTAGGGACTCCTAACCACATTTATGGTTTTAGGATTTATAGAGGTGATTGCGCTTGTAAGGGTCGTCACACCCACTTTAGCATACCTCATTGATACCCCCTTGGACCTTATATTGTTGTATCATCCCTCCCACTTGGTCATGTTGGTCTTAAAGATCAAATCCTCCACCTTGAAAGCGAGCTTAAAGAGGTTGTACCAGCCTAAGAAGGAGGTTGTTGAGAGCAAAAGAAAAACATGGGGGTTAGATGGATCATAGG
The DNA here is from genome assembly GCA_001517045.1 of Pseudotsuga menziesii. Lineage (NCBI taxonomy): Eukaryota > Viridiplantae > Streptophyta > Pinopsida > Pinales > Pinaceae > Pseudotsuga > Pseudotsuga menziesii. The sequence goes on along the minus strand of LPNX010008619.1, from coordinate 11,322 downwards.
GCATGACATCCTCCTTCCAAGCTCAACTTTTCATTATTTTCTATCATTGTTTTATCTTTTATGAGGTTTAGTTCCCAGATTGTGGGTGAGAAACCCAAAAAAATCATTAAAAGTCATTTCAAAGACAAATTAGGTAGGTCGGCCTAGAGAAGGGATTAAGTGAGCCTTTTTTCTTATAAACAAGGCACCTCTCCCTCATTTGTAATCAAGATCATGGGATCAAACATGAATGAAATTTTATTTCTTCTTGTGTACATGAGCTTTTGAGTGGTGTGCACCTCCTTTCTTGGCTAGTTCTATGGTTTCTAAGGGACAAATCTTGATGCTTGAAGGTTTCTTTACAATATTTCAAGGTTATTCCAAGGTGGAAGGATTCTTGAGGTTGTTTCTCTTCTTTCTTTCTCAATTGTGGTAAGATCTTAAATCTCGTGTCTTGCACTGCCAGAGGCTTCCAAGGTAGGAGCAATTTAGGGTTTTATGCATGAAAGTTTAGTCTTGTTGTGTGAGACATACCACTTGAAGGGTCTCCCTTATTTGAGCCCTGGCATCTTATTTGCCCTAACTAGGTCAAAGGCTAACACAACCTAGGGGTTCTTAGCCTTGCCCTAGTTCATTCAAATATTGAATTGCCAATTCTTAGGTGAAACATTAACCCGATTTCTCATTGCTCGATGGAATAAGGCCTAGGTCTAATTCCCTCATCTTCGCTAATTTAATTTCACAAAGTCCTTGTATTATATTGAAAATTTTAAAAATACAAAAAAATCAAATATATGAAAAATTCTAAAAATATAAAAATCCAAAAATATTGTGGTATTGGAAAACTCTAATCCATTCAATTGATGTGTCCTCATTGGTTTCATGGTCAATCTTGAAGGGCGTTCTCTTTTTGTGGTTAATTTGAGATATTTATGGTTATGTGCAAATGCTAGTGTGTTTTTTCAGATTTGATTTGACAGGTATAGCCATCAAAATTCATCTTTGGAGGGTCTCACAAGCTAGAATCAAGGTCTATTATCAACCCTACTCTCTTGGGTATTCATCTAGCGGTTCAAATTGACTTTCTTGGGATTTTTGGACGTTGATTAGGGCATAAGACAAAACTGGTAAGTCATTTCCCGATTTGTATTACTCATTCATTTGCTTCCCCAAAGGTGAGATTCTTATCCCTCTCCATCAAGGATACCTTCCTTGGTAAGTTGGCATTGTTCTAAGTGATCTTCATATATATTTGAGCACATATTTTGTGGTTGTCCTCTTATAACAGCAGCAAAGTTCTTTTAATCATTTGTAATAATTGTGAACATTATCCATTCTAACTCCTATCCTCTTGAAGTACTCGATAAGTGTTCTTGTATTCATTGCTTTGACTCCATTGTTCTTGTATTATTGCTTTGACTCTCCATAAGGCACTGATCTTTGTCAAGAGGTTGCTTGTAAGGTTTTATTGTTGTGCAGGTCTATTTCACCTATATTAGGGACTCCCCCTTGGCCTCTAGGAGTTGGCAAAGCATAAGGAAAGTGCATTATGGTGACAATGGGTGCATATTCTAAAAAGTTGCCAACCTTAGCACCGACCCTTGCAACCTATTTGAAGAGTGCTGATCTCTGATGTAACATTTTTTGGTGTCATTACCAGGGACGCTTGAAGATTGTTGCATAACAGTTACGGCGTGTTGCTTAGGTCAAAACTTTCATCTTCCTAGCATGAACAACAAATATTGTGAGAAAGTATTTCCTGAAGTTGAGGTAAGTTTTTGTTTCACACTTTGATAAGATTATTTTTAAGGACTAAACTTGCAGGTCCTATCTAGCGACTCCACTAAAGAAAAATACAACAAAAAGTTACGGATTCAACTTGAAGATAAGGGATGGGTGTCAGATTTGACTTGAACAATGCCCTGAGAACAATCTATTTGCAATGAATCATGTGCTAAAGCATGATGGATTGGACTCTCTATAATTGTGCCCAGTCAACTTGTTATCCACTTATTTGTACCATAGTTGGATTAGCTGAGGAGCCGCCAATTGACAAACATGATAAATATTTGATTCTAGTGTATCAGATGATCCGCCTTTGTGTCTAGCCTGTTTTGGCTAGTCAGTTTTTTGTTTGAATAATTATGACCATGGCCCCGCGGGGTTTGTAATAAAATGTGCTAATAGAGTGTTTTGAGTGGTTCGGTCTCCTAAGACATAGAATTTCAACTAAGGTATTCCAGAGAGGTTTTTGCCCTTGACAATTATGCTTTGCCTATAGCCGAGTATAATTGACGAGGTTTTCTCCCACTTCCTCCAAAGCTAGAATGCCCGATTTTGAATTCTGAACCTTGGGGGGTTATTAGAGCCCAACTGAGCATATATAAACCTACTAGACATTTTTAGAATAGACTATGGTCATGTCCTAAGTCACTAGGACCCTCAGAAAAAATTTCGAAAAAAAATTTACAGGACGCGTCAAAATTTTTATTTTTTAATTTTTTAATTTTTCCTAAGTTTCTAATTAAATTTTTCCATAATTTAAATGGAAAAATTCAATTTGTAATAAGTTAGTCATCCAGAACCCGAATTCAATGTTTGAAGGCTCTAACCTTAAGCCAAAAATCATTCTTGATCAGCGAGCCAGCCAGATCCAAGTTTCAGATCATCATTCAGCCACATAACTCATATTTTCTCAAAAAAGTCAGTTTTGGGGTAAATATTGATTAATTAATTAAAATGATTATTTTGGAGAAAATCCAAATCTCTCCAAATTAATCTGAATTCAGCGAAATAAAAGGCTAAATGACATGGCACAGAGCATTTATGATGATTCCAATCAATATCGGTCAGTTTCAGATCAAGTATCGGAGTGTAGCAGTTGAACTATCAGTCAGAAATTTGCCCTCTTTGGTCAAATCCGTTTTTGGTTGAAGTGTGGGTTATCTATTGGTTGGGTGATCATTACGAGGAAGGATGAGCCATCTCACCCCCCCTCATTACTCCATCACTCAGTTACAACTCAGTTGCAGCTCAGTTCAACTCCAAATCATCATGCCGAGCTCATTCAATTACTCCGGTGTTACTCTTAGTTTGGTTTTAGGGTTTTAGCCTTCTCTCTTTGTATAAATAGAGGCTCTTTGAGCTCTATTAGGGTGGAACTTTTGTGGCAGAGTTACTCTGTAGAAATTGTATTAGGCTTTGCTTTGAATTTTTAATAAGAATTTCGACTTTGGAGGTCTATGAGCTCTTGCATGTGGTATACATTTCATGGTTGAGGTGACATTGCTTCTAACCCTTTGCTTTTAAATACTTTGAATGAGATCAATTTTGTTTTGTTAAAGCTCAAGAGGGCCACTATTGGCACGGTCGGGTAATCATTTGAAGTTCCAAGTTGATTATTTATGCAAAGTATTTAGAATCTTGATGAACATGAGTAGTCAGTAATACGTAGTGTTGATCCTGATTTAATTCTCTTAGCATACTTTCATATGATTTGATCTCACTTTGTGTTTGAGTTTTGGTGTTATTAGGTTTCACAGGTTGAAGAAGGGTGTGAGTTCAGCTACATCTAGCCCAAGCTTCAAGCAACCTCTTTGTTTTAACACTTTGTGATTGCAGGACCTACACAGATCGTATTCTTCTCTTACAAAAGAAAGCTGGAAACTTCTCTTCCACTCTTATGTTCCATCCACAAGAACCCCTTCTTCTTTACCCTTTCCTTTTTCTTATTTTGCATTGCTTAAGAAGTAGATCCACTCTTTCATTGCTTATATTTAAATCTGTCTTCTTTAGGCTTTGTTAGATCTAGTATTATTCATTAGATCTAGGAAGAAGTTTGTACTTTCCATGCAAAATTTCCAAAATTTTTCTAAATACAATTTTTTTTTTGTTTGCATTGTCTTTCCTATCACTTTTTAGTATTGTTAGCTCGCTGATTTTTTATTTTTGTGACAGGTACAGCGGAAGTGCTGGCAAAAAATTGAAGATTCAAGGCTTAAAAAAGACCCATTATCCCCCTTTCTTCATTCCCTTTTCTCAGCTCAATCCTGAAGCCTTTAAAAAATAGGAAAAAAAGCAAGAAAGCATCAAAAGAAAGGCATTGTAAAGAATTAATAAAAGAGCAAGTGGGATTAAGGCTCCCACACCCCACTTCCCCCATTTGGGGGAAGCCTGTATCGCCATTGTCCATATTTCATTTTCTTTCAATTTGCTTTATACCCGCAAGATAAATAAATGGTGAACGTAGAATAGGGTAATTAGTTTCAATTTGTTAAAAATCTTAGTTAGATTTGATTTCATTAGTATATTCTTGCTAGTTTCCTCTTATGCAATCTGTTCTCATGCTAGATTAGGCTTGGTTTCATTTTTGCTTGCTTAAAAGATATCAAAAAAGGAAAAACATATTTGATTAATTGTTGATTAAGTTTATCATCCACAAAAAATGAAGTGAAATGTCTCTCCGATTATTTACTTGGTTAATGCATTGCTTCTTTACTTTTTTGATAGAGTTTTGCTTACCCCCTTGCTTTCCCGATTAGGGCCCTAAAAACCCTGAAAGAGACTCTTGGGTGGTTTAGATCTTTGTGCTTCTTTTAGTTTTAACAAATTAATTAAGTCTCTTGAACTTGTAGTAACACAAGTCAAGAGCACTCTCTATCGGAGAGCATACTTAGAATTGCACATCCTTGCATTAGGCATTCTAGATTAGCTAAGTCTCTTGAACCACTATCATAAAACGGGGTCAAAAACGCTCTCTGCCAGAGAGTCTTAATCAATTAACTTAATAAAATTTGCAACGCACACCCCCTAATTAATTAACTTCGTTTTCTCCTTGCCGGAGTATGCTCTGATCGACCTCAAAATCGGAGTACCCATAAACGACACTGGATCTCTAATCTTGCAAGAAAAACTTAATAAAACTTAAACCCTGTAACCAACGCATCGGCGTTGTAAGGAATTTTCTAAAGTACTTCTTAGTAGAGGCGCCGAAACCCCCATTGTCTAAGCTTCTTTGCTAGCTGGTCAATCTCTGCGATACCAGCCTGGGATACTGGGCAGGCCCGTCATGTCTTCAACGGATTGAACTTGGAACATTCTCCCGGCTTTTTGACAAACCTTCGTTGACACCCTAATCAAGAGCACTTAAAATTCTTAAAATCTACCAAGAGCACTTGCACAACGTTACATCCACTAGCTTTATTTCAGGACTTGTTTATTTCTTAAGGCTTTGCAAAGCGTTGACTCCATAAAGGCACTGATCTTTTAATTTTTGCGTAATTGTTATATCTGGATCACTTGTCTTTGGCATCTTTAAATTCTTATTTGTGAATGCATCCTTATTTCGCAAAGTCTTAAATTATTGTTTATCTTTTAAATCTCTTGATAGCAATGTGGATTGCTTTGTCTTATGTGTCGAATTCATAATAAACAAACACATTTAATCACAATAACTCCTAAACAACACCCATCCGCATCCGTAACCAAATAAAAAAAACTTTAACAACATTGAGCCATAGAAAACTCTTTGTTAGGGACTACCCCCCTTGGCTTCGTTAGGAGTTAGCCTAAACGGAGGAGCTAGGAGTAGGTGACAGTACCTAGCTCTGTGCTTGCTCCCAAGGTCACACCTCTCCCACTTTCTCAAGTGAGGAGACAGCTTTCGGAAAGTTACTGCTGCTGGTGTGCAATCGGCGGACAACACAACTAATAGAAGATTAGATCTCTAAACCTTGGAGCTCTCTTAGTATCATTGGTTTGATAATTGTGTCAAATAGGTGCATCTTCAAGGGAACGTCCTAAAGATGCACAAATAGGTGCATCTTCGAGGGAACGTTCTAAAGATGCACAAATAGGTGCATCTTCAAGGGAACGTCCTAAAAATGCACAAATATTCTATTTTTCTCTTATTGTTGGTTTAGAGTAGGAGTGATTCAGTCGGTCTAATTGAGAGGTTCTTGTTTATACTCATTGGTCATGCCCTTTCATAGTATGGACTTGGTCATTTCCCCATAGGGAGTCTGCTTGCTAGTCATGGAATCATTTTGTCACTGTTTCCATCCATCCGTTATCTTCCATCCTTGATTTTATCCTTGACTTACACCTTGACTAGTGATATCGAGGATTTCCCCCACCTATGCCTCTGTGTTTTAATAGATCACATGTTTCTTGTGCCTCGACTCTAGATTGTGTGATTCTTATCACAGTGATTATTCTCATCTAGTCCTCGAAACTAAGTAGTCCTAACAAAAGTGTCTTGAGACACTAAAGCATCAGAACTTAAATGCCATATCTAAATGGATGCTAAGTCAATACAAACAATGTTTCTAAACACTACTGCAAATAAATAAAAATATCTTCCGTAGCTAGTCAATTGCCAAGAGACGAGCACTCATCCTTTGTATGATGTGAGGTCATTTGCCCCTACAAGGCAACAGGGTAGTCACTCCATCGCACCTATGGATGGTGGCAGACAATGGAGGTCATACCGATTCATTATCTGAGGCCCACAAGATTATTTAGGGCACTTGCTCTTGGAGGATGGCTAGTGAAAGTTGATCTAAAAGTTAAAGTTAAATGTTATATCTTAAAGTTTGCAAAGTTGACTGTGAATTAATTGCAATAAAGGATTCTTGTCTAGAGTCTACTGGAAACACTCTCATCACTCCACCCATTTGTGAGGCACCACCATCCCCTAGTTTTCATCTATCCATCATATGTATAGTTTGGTTCCCTTTCGCCTTAATCCGAGAGGTCACAATGTTGAGGTTGTCAAGTCAAACCCTTTAGCTTAACCTTGTTTCTCCCACATTCACCCATTACTAGCAAAATGAGTATACACTTGAGGTTCTTGTTTGGACTGACTGGTTACTTTGATTTAAACTTATTATTGATGTTTTCTATTCATGATAGCCAGTTAAAATGCCACTTTATAGTTTAGTCTTGTTGCTAACATAAATAAGGAAGCATACTTTATCCCTTTATACATTGCAGCATCAGTGATTTTCAGTTGGGTTACTATTTTGATCATTCTTGACCTGATCAAACCAGTTTGACCAAGTCAAAGGCAGGTTCTGGGATGAGCTTGGGTGACAATGCTTGATTTTGGTTATTCATGGCCCTTCAATGTTCATTAGATGGTTCCATGTTCTAGATAGTGGTTTTATGTGATGGCTTGCATTATTTTTATTATTATCAACAATTACAGGCCATTTTTTTATTATTCAGGAATGGATGGGCTTTTAGATGCATTTCTTGATGGACACATGGTGTATGAGTACTCATTCCCACTTGATTTGGATATTCTGAGGCCATTAGCACAATCAGTTTTTAGTTTCGGGCACAAGTGTTTAATATTATGGTCATTCCATCATCCAGCTACTAAATGCCATATAAAAATGGCATTTATATGATTTACAGAGATATATTTTGTTCTCCTATGGCACTACATGGGACACATTGGTGTCAGTGCTTGTTATTACCATATTTCTATGTCCCTAGAGTCATTTTTGGGTTCAATTCAAGCCCTAGTGTGGTCAGCAATGAGTTTCAGGAATTTTATCTTTCCAAGATGATGTTTCAAGCATAAAAATTAATTAAAGAATATCTAATAAGAAAATCTATTTGGTCTAATGGAGCAAGGAAATGGCATGATATTGATCCAAGACTTATTATTGATGCATCATACACCTTGTGGCTTGATCTTCATCACTTGTGGGGTCCATATGTCCTCCTGCATGTCACCTGGGGATGTCTTCTATTGTATTGAGGGACCACGTCCTAGTGACTTTAGTCACTTTATGTTATATCTTATGATTTGATGTTTTATGTGGGTTTGCTAGTGGAGACGTTTCATACCTCCTAGTGCCACCATGATGTTATATTGATGTACCTAGTCATATCTTATGTCATAGTCCCCCCTAGGGCGTCATTGAGGGAGTGCGTCCCCTCCTCAAGTGATCCATGTATATTTATATCCAACATTTGTTAGCCATTGATCTTGATGTATTATCTTTTGATCCTAGCCCTCCATACTTTTGAGGCTTAGGGTTTTGGATTGTGAGGATCTATTTATATGATCTCTCACCATTTTGTAAGGGACTTTTGGCTCTAGAAATATTGGAATAAGGAAAAATTTTGCAGATCTCTTAGAATACTTTGATGAATGTTCTTGCACATGATTGTTACACCTCTTTCTTAGACAATTCAGTGGATCTTTTATGATTTCAACATCTTTCTTGTGGAAGCCGAATTGACCTTCTGCAGGGTGCAACTAGCTTGGAGGGGCGATTGTGAGTGTTTTTGCATCTCTTCTTGGGAAATCATTTTGTCTCTCAGGGAGTGACCAATTGTGATTTTATCCATTAAGTTATTCTCTTTTAGATGTCTTGCGTAGTTTCTCTTTTAATTGTGGATCAAATCTAACTTTCATAGTTTGAATTTGCAGGTGAAGAGGGCACATTTCCTCCTTGGATCTACACGTTTTAGCTCTGATCCTCTTGGATATCGCTCGAAATTGTAACTAAGTGGAAGGATCATCGATGTGCTTAGAAGCCACAAGTAATTCTAGGTACCATCTACAAGGTTAGTATTGATTTCCATATTTTATCCCAGTTGTCATCCACATCTAAAGTTAAAACCCTAGTTTTGTAGATCTGATAGATCCGGTGATATTTTGGCATTATCGAGCAAAACCCAAGTCTAAAATCATTGAAAACCTCTAAGAACCAAGTTTGAATGAAAACCGACTCCATTTACCCATAGATCTAACACTAGTCTCCTTTAGGCATTTCGCCCTCCTTGGGTTATTACTATATTAGTCATTTTTCCAAATCTATCAGTTGAGTGTTGCTTGAACCTTGTCAAATCGTGAAATCTTGCGTCAAGTAACCAATCTCAATTGTCTTTGCTAATGCAAACCCTTATTTGTGGCCATCTTCATTTTTATTCCATAAACCCTAGGTGGCACGATTTGGGCATCTTCAATTAGACACTTGATCTCCCTCAATCTCATACCCTAACCTTTGTTATTGGAATTTATTTTATCGGTTGAATATTAGTCATCACTTAAAGCCTCTCAACCTAAGCCTAAACGCCTGACCCCATAGTCTTTCCATAGATCTAGGGTTTCCACCATTGAAGGCATTTTTTACTCTATCCTGTTTGGCTTGTGTGCCTTGTTTTGGTCATTAGCCTTTGTTGCCTAATTAGGGTTTCCCCCTTGATCTTGCCTATAGCTTGATCTAAAGCGACAAGAGCCTATCTGGTGTGACAACTACTCCATACCAATAGTAGACAAGGCCCATGCGCTGTCGCTTGGTTAGTTGCCCACCTCTACCATCCCGGATAGAATACATTTCGTGGCAGCTACACTTTGAATGATAACATCTACCTACTGCTTAATCTAAGTGTCTTGGACCTTAGTTGTCCACAATTTGACCATCATAGACTATAGTTGCACCCTCATCCTACGTTTACTATGCTTTTATGAGCTAGTAGCACCCATTCTGCCTTTATCCAACTTTTCCTAAGTTAAAGCAACTTTTTTATGCTTTTCACTTAGATTAGGATTAGCAAGGTTTGCTAGGATGTAATTGGGCAAGTTTGCTAGATGTTTCCTTACACCACTTCCATGATTTTCTCCTAAAAGCCACCCAATCCTTTTTTTATGATCACTCGTATGGAATCTAATCCCACTAGCCAATTCATGACCTCTAGCCTAGATTTGGGATGGATACTTGCCATATAGGGGGTGTTTGTCTAATTCTAAGCCTGCCACTATGAGCCACTCTGAGCAAACGAATTTCTCTATTGAGGGTGTACTATATATGTGCACATTCTATTGATTAATAGATAGATGGATATTCTATAATTTGAGTTCTAATTCTTATGTTCTTGTTCGGTTTTCTTCTCATTAGTCTACTAAACTCTGTTTGAATTTAATGAAGTTTAATTTTGTTACTAGATCAACCTGTATCAAAACCTCACATGGTATCAGAGCCATGAGCATTCAATCTCACTCAGATACTTCCATTGTAGCACCAGAAGAAACGAAGTTTACACAGAAACCCTGGGGAAATTGTCTTGAAGCCATTGGATTTATCCTTTGGAGTCTACCCAAGTGTGAGGCACTCCCAAATGTGCTCAGTGTCAAAGTAGAGCTCGATTGAGCTAAAAAAATTATCTTCCATTTAGATCTGCAAGTTTTGTTTGCAAGTACAACAACTTCTACATGGATTCAAAAGTAGAAGTTCCTCTTCTCACTCCATTCTCATGCTATTCAGAGAGGAAACTGAAGTTGGTTGCACCTCTAAAGAGACAATGTCTCTATGAGGTATCTATTGGAGTTGCTGAAGAGTCTTATGAAGAGAAAAATGACTGGCTGAATGATTGTGACAAAGCACTTGGAGCCATGTGTCTGGATATATCTCCAAGCATGTGCTACCTTATTGATTTGTTGAATATCCAAAGGATTTCTGGAGAAGATTGGATAGAACTTTTGGCAAGCACAATTAGGTTCATACAAGCAATATGGAGAGAAAATCTGACACCTCCTTACATGTTCTCCCTCCTAATGTCTCGGCCTCAACACTCTCTTCTGAAGTTGTGCAAGATGAAGAAGAACATACAGCAGAAATTTCAGCACAAGTTTGAATTGGAGTAAGTCTCCTTAAAGAGACTCCTTCATCCTCTACGGCTTCTCATGAAGCTGATTTACATGAAGAAGGTGTTCAGCCTGCATTTGTTGATGTGGAACTTAGCTCTTCCCATCTCTCATCGCCGTTCTTAGAGTCTTCAAGTTTTGAATTTGAGGATGCTATGTCAATCATTTCTCTTTCACCTTCTGTGCGTGATCAGAGTGTGCAACATGGTGATCTCTTGGATGTTCTAGAAAATAGATCAGATTTTGAAAGTGATCCATTCACTCTCCTTGGTCACATGCCTCCTACCTATTCCTCTACGATAGTTGATACCTTTCCTCAAAGTTTCATTGAAGATGGAGAACACATTGCCATCACACTGGCAAACTTGGGACACTTGTTCCATCATTTTATTAGAGCTGATACAACCAATCATGGTTCGAAGTTTCAAGAGCAATCAGATTTGTTTGGAGTTGTTCATACTTCATTTGAATTAGATTTTGGTTCGAAATTCATGGCTGTAGCACCTCAAGACTCATTTGGACTTTGTCAGCTTAAGCATTCAGTTTTATTTCACCTACCTATCTTTGTGACAGACCACCCATTCGAGGAAATTTGGGGTCTAAAATGGGCCTTATAAGAAAACGTGCCAAAATAAGTTTTTGTGAGTTGGAATTCAAGAACCAATAGAATTTCAATAAAA
>LPNX010008598.1:216333-250884 GCA_001517045.1 Pseudotsuga menziesii | reverse complement strand
ATAAATTTATAAAAAAAAAAATTAAATTCCATTTAAATTGAAAAACAATTTAAATGGTTACCTCTTTGCTCTGACATTGTGACAAGGATGGGTTGCTTTGAAGCGATGGTCGCTGTACCTCGGTCGAGTTCGCTATCCCTCGGTCGAGTTCAGTCCCTCGGTCGAGCGATTGAAAATGACAAATGGGGCCTCCGCGGCCCCATTTTATAATTTTTTTAGAAAAAGATACCTCGACCGAGGTATGGACCTCGGTCGAGGTATCTTTTAACCCTCGGTCGAGCTTTTAATACCTCGACCGAGGGTTAAGAAATACCTCGACCGAGGGCTAAAAAATGCCTCGGTCGAGGGCTTTATAAAACCTCGGTCGAGGTTTTATACCTCGGTCGAGGGTTTATAAAGCCCTCGACCGAGGTACGTTTTTTTGTTTTTGGCAAGATGCGCTTGCCAAAAAGTGTTACCCAGGTCCGTGGATTCACCCACATGCTCTGTTTTTTCTGATAATTCTGATATGAATATTGCTGAAGATGATATTGCTGTATATGACTCACCATCTAGGCCCAAATGGGCTGAAAACATTGTGCAAGCAGCCGGGGAATTGGCAGGCAATCCCCAAGAGCATAGGAAAACTAGATCACAAACTAGTAAGGCTTCATTTGCAAGTGATAGTTCTCTTGCTGAGAACTATTACATGTTCTAACCCATAGACATATCATCAAGCTTGTAAAGACCCAATATGGAAGTCAGCAATGAAATATGAGCTTCAGTCCCTCCAAGAGAACAATACATGGGAATTGGTTCCCCTTCCTCCCAAGAGGAAAGTTGTTCAATGTAAATGGGTCTACCGGACCAAAATTGCTGCTGATGGTTCTAATATAAAACATAAAGATATGTTATTGGCTAAGGGCTATTCTTAGTTCCATGGAGTTGATTACATAGAGACCTTTGCACCGGTTGCAAAGATGGACTCAATTAGACTAGTTCTTGCACTAGCAGCTAGTAAGTGTTGGGAGGTTCACCACATGGATGTAAAGAGTGACTTCTTGCATGGTGAACTATGGGAGGAGATCTATATGAAGCATCCTGAAGGTTTCCAAGAGGATCTTTCATTGGTATGTAGGCTGAAAAACTCACTGTATGGACTCAAGCAAGCCCACAGGGCTTGGTATGCAAACATGGATGCTTTCTTGCTTTCAATTGGCTTCACAAGATGCAAATCAGAACCTAATGTGTATTTGCAGCTAAATGATGTTAAATTTTAGGTCATTTTTATTTATGTTTATGATATTCTTATTACAAGTTGCTTCACCAATTCAATTGGACAAATTAAGAACTCTTTGCATAATGAATTTTCTATGACAGACCTAGGATTGCTAAGGGAATTTTTGGGCTTAGAAATTGAGCAAAATGGTAAGGGCGTCATGATGAGTCAGCCACAGTATGATTTAGACCTGCTGAAGAATTTTAATATGGCTGAGTGTAAGTCAGCCAAGTATCCCTTTCTTTCTGGTATTAAATTGCATGAATTTGGCAATTCCCCAATGGTGGATATCACTCTCTGCAGGTAACTAGTGGGCAGCTTACTCTACCTCACTCATAAAAGACCTGATTTGTCTTATGTTGTGAGTGCTTTAGCAAGACACATGCACCAGCCACATGATATCCATTGGAAGTATGCTAAAAGAATTCTTCAATATGTCCAGGGAACTAAGAAGTTCGAAGTGCACTACACAGCTAGTTTCCTGAGGGTACTATTTTTTTTCTTCAGATTGGACCAGTGATTCAATTGATAGAAAGTCAACATCAAGTTTTGTCTTCATGTTTCCTAAGGGTACTATTTTCTAGTCAAGTAAGAAATGGCACACCATCTCACTTTCATTAGCAGAGGCCGAATACAGGGAAGCAGTCAATGCTGCAACTCAGTGTGTTTGGTTGCAGGGAATTCTTCGGGGGTTTGGTGTCACAATTGATTCTCCAACCAACATTTGGGTGGATAATAAGAGTGCCATAAAGATATATACTGATCCATTACAGAGGCAGAGGAAAAAGCACATATATATTCACATGCATTACATTCGGGGCTTAGTGCATGACAGGGTGATCTCACTGCAGTATTGCCCATCCACCAAGCAAACTGTCGACATTTTTACCAAGCCTTTAACTGAGAAGACCTTCACTTACCTAAGATATTTGCTCGGGGTGAGTGAAGGATGGTAATTTTCTGTTATATCATTTTAGGTCCATCCCCATGTCCATTCTTGAGGGGAGGTTTCTCCCATGTGGTTTTCCTTCTTTCCTCGGTTTCACATGGACAAATAAAAATTGAAATTTCTGATTATGTACTTGAGGTGACTTGAGCCATTGTTGCCAAGGCCTTCATCATTTTGTGACCATACTTAGTTGTTGGATTAAGGGAGGGTGTTATAATAATAATACATCATTAGTACCTTAGTTACACTAATTAGTCAATTATATTTCTTTTTTTAAGCTTTAATACACTATGAGGTGGACTAGGGGTGCTTAGGTGGACATATGCCATGTCAAGTTGAGGTTTTATGACCCACATGGGTACTCCAGCCTAGTCATCTAGCCACATATGCACATCCATTACTGTTGTTTCACTCCCATTCATTGAATGTGGATAGGTAAGTTGACTTGGGGGGCTAGAGTGGGATTTTGCCCAAATTTGGCTTGATTTGGTGCAATTAATGTTGCATTGAGAGTCTAAACCATCCATTTTTCCACATCCATGCTATCCAAGGTGTAATCATTGAACCAGCACACATAATCCATTCCACTTCAGCAATTCGTGGCCATTTGGAGAGATTTGGGATGAGATTGACCCACCTAGGGGGGTTTGATTCCAATTTGGCAATTTTGGGATTTTTGCTCACAATTGGATTCCAAATCCATTCAAAACTCTTATGATGTATTTATAAACATGTTAATAACAATTTTAGTGTTAGACAGTCCAAAATTATCTGGTTTCCAACTATCATTGTGTGTAATTTAACTGTAATTTGATGGTTTTTGTTGAATCTTGCACCCAAATTTGATTTGTGAACCTCACTAACGCTCCTAGATTATCCTATGGTTCGAATTACTCACTTTTTAGTTCAAATTTATCACACAGTTGCAGCAGCAACACAAAGGAATTAGAATCAAATAATCTACAAATTATTATCCAGAAGGTAACAGTTTAGCAGAATCAACTAATAAAAATATGTTGAAATTATTAAAAGGACCGTAGCTAAAAGTTGGTTTGATCAAAGTTCAGTTTCAAATTAAGAATTACAAGTGGGAAATCTAGTTCTAATATGGGACAAATCCCATGAATAAAAGGGATAACATACCAAGTTTCAACGACGTTGGTTAGGTCCCTTTGTGATTGCAGAAAAAGCTAGGACCAAGTACTTTTCATATTCACACCTTAGAAGTACAACTCGATACTTACCCAGTTAACGGGCATATCCTAAAAATGTATTTTTAGTAATCCTGTAAGTAAGGATGATTTTTGTATATAATTATGTACATACTTCTTATATATAATTTATTTTGGTTTTCTTCAGGTTAGCTTTACAATGATTTTTTGTTGTTTTTGTGTGTTCTAAATTTGACCATTTACATGATAAGTCACTCATTAATTCACCATGCCCTATATTGTCCAATATAATTGATGGTTAAATCTATAAATGACTTATTTTGTTTCTTTTAGTTAACTTAATGTACAACAAATTTAAATTTGTGGATCTTTCTATTCGTTTGGGAAATATTTTTCTTTATGTTTAATTATAATTCCAAGAACTTTTAAGATACATATGATTGCCAAATTTTAAATCTGATAGTTTGAAGATAACAGATTGAATAGTATTTCATTTCATTATATTTTATTATTACTGCTCGCTAATCCTAGCCTTGAAAAACGTTTTTCGTACTTAGCTCAGTTGTTGATTAAATCCCTGAGCATCATGCACAAACTTTTATTTTCTGAATGATGACTAAGTCATAGTGACATTTCCTTTTGAATATTATTCTTTCAGAAAATTGTAACAGTCTGTAACATTAGTCATCACTAGGCTATCCACATAGTATATAAATTTGTAATCTGAATTATTAGTCCCATCCATTAGAATAAATGTGTAAGTAAATAAAACTTGGGTTCAAGAATAGGAGGTCTCTGAATAGAGCCAGCCTAATCATGATCATCAACCTTATTTGGGATGAATTCATTTATGATCAACGGGGTGAGATCTCTTGGTCACAATATCAAGGGACACGAGGTCTCCTCACGAGCCATGATTCTCATCCTTGATGCTTCTTGTGAATGGTGTTGTCAATATCTGGTTACCATGATAGGACAGTTGTATTGAATCAAATTTCTAGTATTTTATGAAAATAAATATTAGCAATGAAAAGGCGTTAACAAAGGAAAGGATGGTCTCACCACGATCTGGTCCTTTCATGAGAATATATTCTATTGGATTGACATTCTCCTTTTAGGTTACCTTTCCTAGATAATGGCTACTATTGTTCCAACTCAGGAGACATGGGGTCTCATCGCGATCCAACCTATTCATTTTATGATAGTACCTGTGAATGGTGCTACCTCCATCTAGTTACCATGCTAGTGTAGTATTCCTTAGTTAATGTCTTTTATATTATCAATTAAAAAATGGGAAAAAAATATTTAGAGTATAAAACTTAAATAGTTAATCACTGATGGGTGGGTTGAATTTTTAGATTACTTCTTTATAAAAAAAATTGGAAGTCAAATTTTTTTTAAACTAATGTTTACTTTACTATTTTTAATCATGAAATAATTCTTTCCTTAAAAGTTTTCTTACTATCTATCTTATGAGTCATCTATTTTTGTGAAGTCTCTAGCATAATTTTTAGTATAGTTTATTTGACTACAGTGGAACTTCAAGTATTATTACTACTATATAGACTAGTTGAGTCAATTATGTAATGAGATTTCTAATTTTATGAGAAGGATTTCCTTGCTTTAATATTTATCATTTTCAGGTATACATATATTTTCAAATATAATTGGTTCGCCCAGGTGTGTCACCATTTATTGGTTGCCAACAAATCCCCTTCATCGGAAGGGTCCCCAAGTATAAAATTCCTAAGTACATACTCTTATATAGAAATATGCTAAATTTTAAGAGTGCCTTCAGAATATTTGATTCTGAAGGTACTTTAGATTATGAGCTAGTTTATGAGAGAAAGCGGCTTCAGGAGATGCATTTATTTCAGAGGGAAAACCAATCCCTTTATATCATTGTTTTTTCAAGAATTGTGGAGCTAATAAAACACCTATTTCATATGAGAATAAATCTTTTTGTGATTTTCACATAAAATATTGTGAAATTAACATCTAATTCTCATAAACTATGTTTAAATTGTTTGCTTATGAATATGGTAGCTCCTAGCTCTATTTAAGGAATCAAAATATTTTGATCTTAAGATTTGGTTATAATATCATTGATTAACTCTTTTAATTAATCAACATTAATCTTGAATATTAACTTAACCAATGTTTTATTCCATTTATTAAATTTTGTAAAATATTGATGATTAAGACTTTTGCATATACTCCATTCTTGGTTTAATTTTTCATGAATATTGTTAAACTCGTGATTAACTCTCTTTGATGAGTTTGATTTTCGCAACCATCAATTATTTTGAACTATGAGAATTCCACAGGTTAATTTTAGCCATGTTTAACTAAAAATATTTAATAAGAAGGATTGCATTTGTCAAATAATGAGGTTAATGATGACACCTTATCGCCGGTTAATGAAATGAGTACAAAATTTGTTGATTCAAACCTTCACATATCATTTCGACCTTATGGTTTTCTCATTCATGATTCAATTTAATTATTGCCTTCTTAATAGTTTTGCAAATAAAAAAGGAAGACCTGCAAACCCTTGAAGTTTCATCATTATCATTATGGTGTATCATCCCTTGTATGATGGAGTTCATGGTTATGTTAACGATTATTCATGAGATTTCGAACTTGAACGAAGCCATTGGTATTGGAGTTCTTTACTTGTTTTCACCCAAAGTGTTGTTGTTTTACTGTGAACCCTATTTTCCTCCCATGGCGACTGTAGTTCAATTTGAGTTGTGTGGGACTGGATATTTAGACACATACAATGAATGTGTGGATCCCATAATGAGAGTTGGGTGGTTACCCTTCCTGAAAAAATTCTTTGGTTTCAATATCATAGCTACTAAGGAATTTGCCTCAACATTTGATGGTAGTACTGCTCATGTTGGAGATATGGACCTTCATGTCACTAAAGAATCTGTCTCCTAGGAAACACATATATCGTTAGAAGGTGAAAATTGGTTTAAAGGGAAACGCATCAAAGGGAAATCCTATTAAAAATTCATGGATAAAACTGTCCCAGAGGTCCAAACCAAATATGGGTTTTCAACTCAGTTGATTAAAAAACAATGGCGTCAGCTCCTTGAGTTAATCATGAGGTATGTAACCTGTGAAGGACGTTTCTATAGATACACTTCTATCATCTTAGATTATTATTAATTTTTAAGGGACATGCACTTAATATGCCATTCTATCTTATCAATACTTTGCAAAAGATGGCATATTCGTTTCAGAATAATGCAACTGAAAAATATAGAAGTTTATTTCATCGTGGTTTACTTAAAATTCTCATCACCCATAGGTTATCTTAGATAGGGGATGAGTGGGACACTTTCCTATCCTATAACAATTTAGGGATCAATCAGGAGTGGCTTTAGTGTAGGTAAAAAACCAGATGCAAATTCAGAGCTTCGATCCTGTTAACCCTGGTGAATAATTTGGGGGTTTCTCATAACCGGATCTAACTAAGTCTCATAGAATACATTCTTTTCAAGTTCATGAGTTAAATTCTCATTTGAATTCCAAGGAATCTAAAACCCCTAATTCGGGAAATAAATTAGGTCCCTCTGACTCTGTTCCTGGAAAAATACTTAAGAAGTATGGTTGTAAGTGTTAGACTCGCAATACTTCATCGATATCCAAGGCTCAACATCTGTCTCATCAACAAAAGGGTAAGATATTTCTAGGAAATCAAATAGAAAAAACTAAAGCTAAAACCAAGAGGGTCATTGAAAACATTGAAGGGAAAACTAGTCAAGTAGCGATAAGAAAAATAACAAGAAGCATGCTTGTGGCCACTTTATCCAAACTAAAATCACCACCAATTGCGTCCTCTCCCATACAAATTAGTGAATCTAAGAATGAAGTTTCAAATGTTTAGGATAATTTTGATATCACTGATCAAATCAATCCTATATTTTTATACGATTCCACCCCTTAAATACGAGCCCAAAATGCTTGTGATATTCATTCCAAATAATATGATCAAGAGGTTAATCAACAACCAAATAAAGTTTATGATTTGGATCAAGGTATAGAAAATCAACCTACAAACCAATTTCTAATGGACACTCAAATCTTAAGGATTTCTGAACTAGAAACTTCTCTTAGAGAGTCTAAACTTATCAACATTTTTTAGGGCTGAAGAAATTGCATTCTAATTAAACTAGAATTAATGACTTGGCTTAGAAGTTGGAAGCCATGAAAGTAAATCATTTGAATATAAGGTTTCAATTAACATACTTCTCAAAAGGAATAAGGATTTGATCAAGCATAAAAAAATTAACAAGGCCAAATTTTCTAAGCTTAAAGCAAAATTGAAAGCAGCCAAAAGATTAGTGCATGTCAAGTGTCTATAGATGCCTCTCCGAGAGATCAAACAAATCCTTGTTTGATTTTTTTGTTTTTGATATATCATCTTATAGGAAATATTTAACATTTTGGTTCACAGTCCCATAATTGAGTTAATTCTCCTTCTTCACGCCTTAATCGTTTTGTAGTACTAATTAACATACCTAAATAATTGTAGATTATGTAGGCATGCTTATCATATTAGAATTAGTTCATCTTGATTCAATTTATTTCACATTTAAAATTGTTTCTAATCCAACTCATAATTATGTTATAGGTGGTAGTTTCATATAGGATTATCTACTGTTGTTGTTATATTCCTGTTCATTTTTTAGTTGTTTGAGTGAATATCGAAATAGTTGAATAGTGTGGCATCCTCAAAAACCCATTCAAGATGTAAATATCAATTGAAATACACTCAAAGTTTCTAAGTCAACGATAAAGTTTCCTTACTCCACATTATCAGTTATGAAGATTCAGGAAGACAATAAAATATTTTGTTATAGTGGCATCATCGAGTAAGTTCTGGCATTAGTCATTCAATTGCCAACAACAAGCTTCTTCTAGAACCAAATTATGTGGGTCAAGATTATTCAATTCAAATATGCTAGAGTGATGAAACATGTTAAGTGTCATCACTCTATAGGAAATAATTTTAGAGATCAGCTTGTGGTAGAAAGAGTAGATATACTTAGTTTGTAAAGTCATAGGGAGTTAGTTACTGGAAACCATTATAAAGGTCAGAATATTTTGTTGTTATGGGATTCGAAAGTTATGTATAAAAATACTCTTAAGTCTATAAGTGATATCTACTTGGAGCATTTGGAAATATTTCATTCATGTAACCTCATTGTAATACATTGGTATTATCATTAAGTTTAATTTATATTATATAAAATTCTCTGTAGTTCATTTTTATCAGTTTATTAACACATATATGTTCATATATTCGTTAATGTGTGAAATAATGATCTTATATCTTTTAATCACTATTATTTGATGATTTGATTTCAACAATTACTATGGTTATGTTTAGTGTTTAATTATTCCTGATATATTTCCTATTAATCCTTCGATTATATATATAGATATAGATATAGATATAGATATTAAACTTTGGATTAGTTGAATAGCAATAATAATTTCAAATTTACCCCTTGCCGAGATAGGAACCTATTAGATAGTTAACTAGTTTGTTAGTTTAGGAGCAACTAAAATAGTCTTTAGTTAGTTTTAGTTTTAATTTCAACCTTTTTTTTAGTTAAATAATAGTTTCATTAGCAATTTTATGAAATAGTAGAAGTTAAATTTAGACTTTGAAAATACTCTTGAGACTCTCTTTTTCAGAGAGAAAAACTTTATAGGTAATAGGACATTTAAACCTATGAAAGACAGCCATACCAAACACACATAGAGTTTCCTTAAGCCCTCTATGTGGATTGTTTTTCCCTAAGTTGGCCAGCTAATAGAAAATCCAGCCAACAAAACCGTATTCCAAAAAGAACTCAACAATATCCTATTACATCCTCCACAAGGAAAAAGGTGAACACCACCATTCTTGTTATCTTTTGATATCTTCAATAGGAATTTCCACCACTACATGGTAGAATCCGGTGCATATTCAAATGTCATGCCTTTATCCATTTTCCAAAAGGTCAATGCACAAATACAACCTTCACCAACACAGATAGTCCAATTAGATCGATGAGTAAAGGTTGTAGAAGAATTAAAAAATGGCATGATCAGATTGCCCTCAGATCCTAGTGTTGGTACCAGGATCTGCTTCATAAAAAAAATTAGATTCCAACAACACATATGCAAAGAGGGACCCCAATTTTTACTATCAGAAAGACCATTGGCATCTTTGTCAAAGCTCTAAGTTCCTTATGTTAGCTTGGTCAATATCCTTTCACTTTGACTTTTAATGTGGCAAGTCTAGTAGTTTATCCTTAATCATTTCACCAAAGCACTCAGTTTTTGTGTCAATCTAGCCAATTTCTCATTGCCTTAAACTCTAGTCGTGGACAATTTGTAATATAGCTATATAGCCCATATTATCTTATTTGCAGTTGAAATGCCATGGGATCTCATTTAATTATTCAAATATTTGAAATCCTACTCAAGCTCTGCTTTCCCACTCTTATTCCAAAGCCATGAAATAAACTTTAAAACAATTTAAAAGGTTTTAAATTATATTTATAAAAGGTTTTATGAATATTTATTTTCATATACCTTTTAATTTTAAACCTTTTAAATTATAAACTTCACATTAATATGATGCTTTTATTTTTCAAAACAAGGTTTGACAAATAAAATAACAAGGCCCGGTTACTGAAGGCAGCAAGTCCCTGCCTTTTGATATTGAACATTTATGCAATAGTAATGTGTTAGTTTTTGGAATTTCATAGATTTTGAGTCTCAATAATAAGTCTTTATGTTTTTATATAGCTTTGGGCTTATGGGATTTTGGATTTTGGGCTTTTGAATTGTTCACCTAGGTATTAGTAATTGTTCTTTCTAATTCTTTGCTACTCAAAAACATGTTGATCAGCTTTCCAAAGTTTATAAAGTGTCCAATGTTTTAGAATTTGGGCTAAAAACCAAAAGTTAATATGTGACTAGAACATGTCTATCACAAGTTCCCACCTATCCATTAAAGAACATTTTTTAAGTTATAATACAAAACAATATTTCAAGGTCGTATTCGATGGAGACAATAAAAGTGGTTTAGTCTATTTAGAGCACATACTAATCGTCATCCAAGACCATGGAGCTATGTGATAACGCTAAGATCACTAGAAATTAATATGTTAATTGTTGAAATTGGCTGTTTTCACCTATTTTGTGTCTATATCGTGTTGCATATTGAAGTTATGTGTGGAGCTATTTTTGTTTAATAATATCTAAGGTATGTCGTGAGTGGAACCTCCATTTATGGAATCGATTCTTGTGAATTTTATTGAGGCTGAGTTGGCAGTGCTTTTGGATGGAAACTAAGCTAATGTTTACCACACAAGGCCTGCAAATTAATATAGTGTGACATGTCTATTTGAACCAGTTATCGAATTTTATATGGAACGCAGAGTCACATTGAGGCCGTGCACTCTTCTTATGACCACGTTCAAACCCCATGCAATGTACGAGAGTTTCCAAGGAACCGTCATGACCACGTTGAAGCCATGCAAGATGAGTGAGCACCATCTTTAAGGAGTGTGGAACAAAAGATTGAAGGACCCGAGTATTAGGAGAAGTGGCCTTCTAGCTATGATTTTAGTAGCTCATCGATGGCAGGCATGGAAATTCTGGATGACTGTAATTTTCTGAAATCTATTCATCTAGATAGCTTTGATTTGGATCCAACACTAACTCTGTTGTAGGATGTAGAATTTCCAATTATGAATTGCGATATGACTCAAAAGCTTAAGCCTCCATTTCGTGTCAATGCTTCGATTGAAGAAGATGGTTCTTTAAAGGTAGAATTTATAACTGCAGGTGAATGGATTAAGTGAAAACCTCAATTGGTTCATCTGACTGGAAAACATTTCTTCAATTCTGAGACATCGTTGTGTCGGCCTAAGTTCATTACCATTATGTCTTTGCATTATGTATGCAATCATGGTTACCTCCCACGTGGGATTTTTGATGACTGGTCTGTCGAAATCACTGGCCTTGTAAAAATGCTCTTCAATTTCACCATGCAGCGTCTTTTGGAAGAGTTCAAACCCTGCGAGTTCCCTATCATGCTTGTTTGTGCAGGGAATAGAATAAATGAGCAGAATATGGTGAAGAAAACCATTGGATTCATCTGGGGCTCCTGTGGAATTTCTACCTCATTTTGGAGAGGTGTTTTCCTCTACGATGTGTTGGGTCAATGCAGAATCATGTCGAGGATCTTCCTGGAGGCGACGATTACAAGTAGGCTCTCTCACTGACTATCCTAGAAACTACCAATATATGAACTCATTACAACCAATAGCTTAGATTACATAACTAGTATTAGGAACTCAGACTTGGAAGAGTGTCACAAATAGCTATTCCCATGAGAAGAACTAATAGAAGGATTACCTATTTTGCTAGACGAAGAACAAGTTCATTTTATAGAAAAAAACTCAATACCTCATTCTGGAAAATCGTTTCTATGTAGAGTTATAAAGCAAGATGTTTTTAGCTTTGTTTGGGTTTCCTATGTGTTAGACCCATGGGGTTTACTCGGTTGTCTCCTTTTCTACTATAGAATCATTGCTTCTAAGGTAGCATCACTTTTTCTTCACTCCTTTCACCTTCAAATTAAAGTTTATCGCTACTATAGCTCTCAAGGGAGCCCTATTAAGCTCTAGTGGGATGTTCCTGGGGCCACCCATCTAAGGGTAAGTCTGCAAATTCCTTGGTTGAGAGAATAGAGCTAACATAGTTTGTATGAGATATGGTGGGATTTTAAGTTCCAAAACTACAGTTCTCTTTAAGTCAATTTACGATAAGTTGTAGCTTGGATAATGCACCCAAATTCAGTCATTATTAAACATTGTGCCTCGCAACCAGGTTAACATGTGCAATTTTTATTTCTTATCATCTTATCCCCATTCACAGATTCATCTAGGGTTTGAAATTGACTAAGGTTTGGAGGGAGGTGTGCTGGTAGGGTGCCATAACATGCACCAAGTTCTGAACATTTGTTGAGTATAACTTTGCTGAAAAATTTCTCCATGCATAATAATTCTAACAAGTTCTTAATTGTCTTAATTATTGTGCATACTAGGCATCATTGTCTTTCATAGTATTAGTTTGATCGACTCATGAATTATATTTTTCCAGCTTTTGTTGCTAATGTGAGATAATTTGCTGCTAAGAAGAATTGAACAGTTATGGGATTGTGAGAAACATGCTTGAAAGCTAAAAATTGTTAAGTCTATGTTTGTTTACATGTATGATGTGTTAAAATGTTGCAAGGTTACCATTTCAATGAAATGGAGTCAACGTCATTGAGAAATGGAAAACGGTCAGGATTTGCACAAGAACTTTGAAGGTTTTCACAAGCACTTTGAAGATGGGGAAGTTAGGGTGGCTCCAAGAACGATGAATCAGTCCCTCGGCCAGTTTACGTTGCATCTTTAAGCAACTGGTAAGTTTATGAATACTGAAATTAAAATCTTAAAGAAAGATGCTAAGTTTATGAATATTGAAATTACAATCTTACAATCTTAAAGAAATCTTGATCAAATTTCCTTACAATAATAGCAGATGGAAACCAACACAAAAATGGTAAAAGTATCACGAGAAAGGCTGAGGTGTTCTAGCTTTTACAGATTTTCCATTTCCCAACTTCCATGGAACAAGACATAAGATACGTTCAAATATATATGTGTTGTAGGTTGCAGGTTGACATGTCCAATAGCTCCTCCATCTCTCTCAGGACATGTTGAGCATCTCCATCCTTCCCAAGAGATCGTTCTATCCATCATTTCTTTAGAAGGTCTCTGTAGCACAAAATATTTGTCTCTTTGAGGAAGGAAATCTAGAAAGTTGCAAATGTCGATAACATCGTGGTCTTTAAGATTTAAAGTAGTTGGGAGTATAGCTTGACAAATGCCATCCATGCAGGAATAGGTGTTTCAATTACCTCTGGTGGCAGTTGGAGCCAAAGGTGTCACCCATCTAAATGAAGTGGCATAGATGTGATTCACAAACATTAAATGTTTGTGAAGTAATGCTAGTTTTAGTTTAGCATTAGTTCAAGGTTATCCTTGCTTTCCTATATAACATAGAAAATCTTCACAAAATGCTATGAGAAATACCCGCATAAGCCAAACTTGCCTCAGTACAAGGCCAAATAAGAGGACAAATTAACTCATTGGTGAAGAAAAAAGTTGGTCATGCCTAATTGGTGGAAAAAAAGGTTGATCATACTCTGCAAATAAAAGTTAGGATAAATGGTTAAAATTTGTATTGATTTTGGTGTAAACTAATCAAAATGGTAGGAAGCCAATTCATAGAGTCCCTGCTAGCGGGAAAGAAGGGACTAAAAAGGGATTTATATCTAAGCCACATCATAACCCTGTAACACCCTAGTTTTGACCCCATGGTATTGAATTGCACATGATGTAAATATTTTTATTTGATCATGGTGTGGAGCTCAAGGCAAAGGCCCCACCATGGATTTAGTGTCTTATGTATTGGCGATTAAAACCGATGGTGATAGTTTATGTGCTAGCCAGGCACAATATGTTTTGAGACATCATGTAAAATGCAAATTAATAAAAATACCACAACTAGCTATGCGCAGCAACGTTAAAGAGATGGGGACATGATTTCACAAGGAATAAGGAGGGGAAATATTCAAACCTTTGAGCCATTGGGGAAAAGCCAAATGTCTAGGGGAGAACCCATAAAGCTGTCAACTACCCATTTTGTCTTTTGTGCCTAGTCATCTAGAAGTTGGTTGGGGAAAGTTAATGCATGTGGATGGGAAGAGTATGGGAGTCAAATTCGAATTTGGGAAGCCACCCATTTTTGAAAAACATGTTTTTGACTTCTTGGGCAAGTAAATGCTTGGAAATGCATGCCCAAGCCATTATTCACCCATGTCTTTCATGCCTCACCCATTTTCATTTACGTTGGAGCTCCTGGGATCTTCCCTTCATGTTTTTGTGGTTGTTTCCTCATTCCACTGCGGGGAAAATTTGTTTTCTGTGTTGTTGGGCGAATGGGAAGGAAGGAACCACAATCTTAGGGTTCGAAGAGGTCGTTTTTGCCCATGTGAGCAAGCTGGGAATTTTCCTCACATTCTTCTATCGTTTTCCCATTTTTCCCCATGGTTGGGAAGTCGTTTTGGTGATGCTCAATGGTTTGGTTGTCTCCCTCATGAATTGTTGTCATTTCCTCATTTTTCCATGCCCAGAAAAACCAATTTTGTGCTGTTGTGTGAATGGCCAGCAGAGATTCTCATTTTAGGTGTTTGTTGAGATCGGATTTGCTCCAGAAATGCCCATAGGCGTTGTCTGAACTCAAATCCACGTTTTGGGTGTTCAAGGAGGTCATTTTTGCCTCTATAATGCTCAAGAATGTTTGTTGAAATTGTTTTTGGTTCCAAGAGGTGTTTTCCCCATTTTACCCACCTGCTTTTGGTTGAAGAACATTTTCCTTCATGCCCAACAATTGTATTTTGCTGTAAAGTGCATCCTTGTGTTGGCTTGGCTGAGTAATTCCAAGAAACCCATATGTTAGATGATATGACATTGTTTGGGTGTGATTGTTGGCTTGGTTGAGTAAGTCCAAGGAACCCATAATTTATTGGGATGTTGCCTTAGTAGTCTGTGAAACCCAATGGTGTGTTGGATTGACTATGGATATATGGTCTTGTTGTGTGTAAGTCTGTTGTTCCCCTATTCCTTGTGGGAATCATGCCCAGCTCGGGGTGGCAGTGGTGCTGGGAGATTGATGAGCACACTAGCCTATGGTTGGGTGGAACGTTGCAGCGACTTAGCTAGTTGTGGGAAAGCTTCTTCTCAAGATAAGTATTTTCTTGTATATTTAAACTCTGCAAGTGTATTTGTTTTAATAAATTATTATGAACATGTTGAATGCTTGAATGAAATGTATTTGCTTCCACTGTTAAATTGCATTTTTTATGCCTCTGTATATGTTTTGCTTCAATACATTTTTATTATTAAGTTTATGGTGCTAGTTTCCCTGCTTAAATGATAGCAGAAGTGTCGTAGTCGTGTCCTCTGGGATAGGAAAGGACGTGACAAACCCAAACTTTATTTCGACATGGGAAAGGACGTGACAAACCCAAACTTTATTTTGAATTTATAGTCTTCTGGTTTTGGTTGATATTGTAAAACTTTGTGTTTCTCCATTAAGCATGAAGTTCAGCTCTTACCACATCATCAAAGTTCGCTCATAAGTCTCAAGAGAGTCCACGAGGAAGCTTGAAGTGCTCTACGCGTGTCGGGAGATCATGGAAATGCCAATATATATATATAACTTGAAGCATCTCTTTTCACATGAATATGGTTATACCAATGTGCTGCGTCTTTTACAGGTTTTAATATGCCAACATCCACAACTATTTGAATGCGAACAGAATATCGAACAATGTGCAAATGTTCAGGTCGCCAATAACATATTTTACAAACTGGCAGGAAGTCCTCGGCCTCATCAGAGACGACTGGGTACATTTCTTTGCAGATCATCAAAAATTCGGGAGATAATGTCATCAATTAATAATGTTTAGTGTCAAATAATATGACATGTGTCAAGTAATTCATACAAAGGCTTATTTAGGTGCCAGAGGAAGGATTCTGGTTAAAAACATGGAAGACAATAGTGAAAGGTGAATTTGCAGGTGTGAATCCGATGGAAAAGTGTTTAATTGCTCAATGTATTATGCCCGAGTCAGAGTACACAGGTGTTAAGATCGAGTTTGAGAAGGCTAAGGGAGTATCCAGGTTGTGTCAACAGTCTTTCAACCCGATTTTCATTGGCAAGTATGCAAGCATCAAGTTGAAGGTTGCAAGTCCGGTCCTGCACTCAAGTTTCAAACATCAAGAACTAACTCAGTGCCAAAGAAAATGTCAAAGTTCAAACCCTTATTAATCTCGTGTGTGAAGAAAGAGACATTAGGCATAACGTATTGGTAAGTGATGTAAAGCGATGTGTACTTAACTTTTTTGACAGTATTTTCCCATTGCATGTGGATAAATCCATGCAGAGAAAATAAAGTGTTGAGTGCAGAGTGATGGGCTCACAAATCAATGCCAGCGAATTCACATCTGTGCCACATAAACACCGAGGTCGCAAGCATGTCCAAAGAAATCTCGGAATCAACTATGTAAGGCATTTGCCTATTTTTGTAATGAAGAACAAATATCTGTTAAATGGTCCATACATGCTCGGTTCCAGTGTAATTGGCATAAGATATGCATATAATTGCAGTGACAAGTGTGCAAAGGGAAAATGCGATTATAGTTTGTGGCGTTTGCAGCCGTCGGATGGAAGTTGATTGGGTGATTAATGTGATGAGAAACCAACCCTGTAGATTTTGAATTAAAGTTGTATGTGGAGGATGTCAAAGTAATCATGTTGTAGCAGTACCTGTCGTTGTTTGTGCAGAGTGAAGCATGCAGACTCATCTGCTTCTACTAGGAGAGTAGCTTGAATATCATAAATGTGTTGAGTATGGATTTGAAACTGGGTTTTCATGATCCTATTTGTCATTCTATGCATTACTGAATAGATCTCTCGTTCAAATTGGAATCAATTTAAGTCAAATACTAGTTCATCCATAATATTTAAGCTAATGTGAATATACCTTATGAATAAAGAAAGAGAGAACAAGATAGGTGGCAGAGGATCAGCTATTGAATCATAAAGTTTGAATTGGAAGACATTTGACAAGTCAATAATTCTATCATTCAAAGAGTATGGTAAAGGAAAAATACACAAGTTTCTAATCTGGACAACAAATTTGATCATCAGTTATCCATATTCCAGATTTCTAAGAAGATGATCAAGTTCATATCTTTTCATCCAGCATCCTCAAAGAGCAGATCCGCATATTCATGCAAAAAAATCCCAGATTTATAGGAGTCTAGCTTCCAGCAGTTAGCTACGCATCAAATATTGCAGATCTAGTTTCCTTGAAAATGATTAAAAGTCGAAAAACGATTCCTATGTATGTTCAAGTTGATCATTAGTATGTATTATTTCCAAGATTTAAGGAACATGTCATAGTTTGCTGTCTATTTTTAGTTGAAGAACATTTTCAGTTTCCTAAAGGAATCTCCATCATCGATATATTGTAATGGCATATAAAAACTATTATTTTGAATGTAATGGGAGTTAGTGGAAGAATCTCGAGAGAGTTGTAGTGGCATTTTGAAGCTATATGTAGTCATTGTAACCCTAAGGGGTCTATGATGTAAACATTCATGTCATGAAAGTTTTATGAGAGTTGTTCTTTCAGAATGTTAATTCCATTGTTTTCCATTTTCCATTTTTATCTTGCTTGAGTATATTGCAGACATTGAGGATCAATAGCTTCCTTTGATTCACAGATTCTTGAGCATCAAAGAGTCTCTTATAACTTTCTAGTTAATCATTGTTTATGTTCACTTGCTTTTCAAGTTATATTATGCAAAGAGGATCTTTGCTTAGTAGACATTCTTATTTTTGTACATCTTTTAGTATTCTATCCATCATCATATAAACTTGTTATCTAATATGCAATTTGATTGCCTTCAATGAGCAAGGTGTTTATGACTCCCTCTCCTTGTGGAAGTACACTAATCTACAGTTAACTTGCTTCCTTTCTCTTTCTTGATCTATTCTATCTGATCCACCACATTCCAACCAAGTCATTTCAACTTAAGATGTGCTAGCCTTGTTCCTATAGCAGTCTAGGAACAAATTCTGGTGCAAACACCTAGAATACATCAAACCATATATATTGTTGTAGCAGATTCCCATGAAGTTTATGGGATGTGGTTGAGTCGAGATTGGTCTCAGAGACTAAAAAGGATATTTTGCAACAAACTGGTCACACGTATGGTTTCCATATCAATGTAAGTCTAACAAAATCAAGGTTGAAAGGGGACCATATATCACACAAATTAAGATGACCCTGGTGAACCTGTCATAACAATCAATGTGAACGTAGGAAATTATTCTATGGATACATTTTTGTGGAATTTACCTAATGGTTTCGCTCAGAATGAAAATCAATCAGAAGTAAGGAGATTTTCTCATATTAAGTCGTCTAAGACCATGCTACATAATGTCTATAATGTCAACACCAATTTTAGATTGGATAAAACCTGTTGGAATCTATTTTTGATGGTTCTAAACCTAAACATGGATATGAATCTGGTTTTGTTTTATTTGACCCGGAAGGAAATAAAACTATTTATAGTTTGAGTGTACAAACAATGTGTCTAAATACGAAGCATTCAAATTCAAGTTCTTAGAAAAGAAATTGATTTAAAAGTTAAAGTTATCAAAGCTTTTGGCGACTCAGAAATCATTGTTAGACAAATAAGACACACCATTCGTTGTGTATCAACACATCTAAAAAACTATTAGAGATGTTCATGGGAGTTAATTAATCATTTTGAAGCCTTTAGCATAGATTTTGTCCCTAGATCACAAAATTTTGATGCAAACTTACTAGCTATTGTCGCCTCTGGATTAATGCCTACATAAGGTTTTGCACCAGACGCATTCTCTGTTGAATTAATGTACAAACCTTCTATACATGATAATATCACAAATTTGAAAGTGTTTGATGATGATCAAGAAATTGTCACT
This sequence comes from Pseudotsuga menziesii, assembly GCA_001517045.1. Classification (NCBI taxonomy): domain Eukaryota; kingdom Viridiplantae; phylum Streptophyta; class Pinopsida; order Pinales; family Pinaceae; genus Pseudotsuga; species Pseudotsuga menziesii. The sequence goes on along the minus strand of LPNX010008598.1, from coordinate 231,833 downwards.
TTCCTAACAACCAATGATACTTTCAAAGATGTAGCTATTAATGAAAACACTTATAATCAATCATTAACAGAAATTCAAAACCCTCATGACTTGCCAATACCTAATGCTTTAATACCTAGATTAGTTGTGAGGATTGAGAAATTTTATGATCTACATGATAAGTTAAAAAAAGTAACCAATTGCAAAACAAACAGTCTTTTATGAATTATCAAACAGTGAATTTGGGAACCGAGAAAAACCCTCAGAATATCAACTTAGGTATCGAATGCACACCTACAGAAAGTGAGGATTCATCAAATTGTTTAAATAATAAATGATGTGTTTGCATAAACATATGATGATTTGAAAACTTTAGACACTAACATCATGCAACACAATATACCGACGAAACAAAATGTTAAACCTTACCAACAAAAGCTCAAGAAGATGCATCACATCCTTGAACCATATGTTAAGAAAGAATTAGATAAACGTTTTCCAGCTAGAATAATCTTTTGAGTTAGACACACTCAATGGATAGCTAATTCCGTCCTCATATGTGAGAAAAATGGAGATATTCGCCTCCGTGTTCATTTTAGTAATCTAAATAGAGCATCATAAAAAGATAACTACCCAGCACATCCAATGGAACATATTTTACAAAAAGTCTCGGGATCTTATATGTTTTCATTATTAGATGTATTTTCCGGTTATAATCCGGTTCTAGTCTCCCATAGGGATCAACTCAATACTGCTTTCAAAACACCATGGGGCACATTTGCATACAGAAAGATGCCTTTTGGATTGATAAACATTGGTGCTACTATTCAAAGAGCAATGGACAATGCATTTAGAGGTTTAATTCAAAACTCTCTGGTAGTCTATCTTGATGATGTGACCATTTTTAAAAAAAAGAGACAATACCATCTATCACAATTAAGACAGGTTTTGGAAAGATGTAGAAAATATAGTATCTCACTCAATCCTAAAAAAACTATTTTTGTTGTGATTGAGGGTAAGTTGTTAGGGTTCATAGTTTCTAAAGATAGTATTATGATAGACCTCGAAAGAAATCGGGTCATATCCCAGATAAATTTTCCTAGCTCGAAAAATTCTATGCAGACATTTCTAAGAAAAACAAATTATGTAAGAAGATTTGTTCCCAGATTCGCCCAAATTGTTAAACCCTTACATGATATGATAAAAAAGGATGCAGTATTTAGATGGAGTGATGGCCAAAAACAAGCTTTTTGTAAGATTAGGGAAGTTATTGTTGAAGCCCATGCTCTAATGTCCCCATATTTTTCAAAATATTTTATTCTATATATACATTTTCTTCTGACATCTCTTATGTTGCAGTACTTACACAATATAATTCAGAAGGTGATGAAATTCCAATATCCTTTATTAGTTCTACTTTAAAAGAAGTTGAGCTAAATTACCCAGAAGTTGATAGAAAGCATATGTTGTATACAAAGCAATCAAACATTTCAGATCTTACTCCTAAAGTCTCAAACTTAGGTTATTGTCCCTTACTCAATTGTGAGGAACATTTTAATTCAGAAAGACTTAAGAGAGAAACATGCTCATTGGGTCACCACATTATAAGAATATGATTTGGAGATTCATCCTACTAAAATTGTTCATGAGAAAGGATTATGTAAGTTAGCAGCTAAAGTAATAAACTCACCAAACAATGAAGAAGCAAAATGGGAGAATGAAGAGAGGTCAGAACAAGGTCAAATATATTTTCTCTCTAACACAACCAACTCCTGGTATAGTGATATTGAATTTCTATTGATACATGGTTATACTCCTCAAAACCTTCAACCCAGGAAAAGGAGAGCTCTCAAGCTTAAATATTCTCCCTACCAATTTATCAACAATGTCATTTATAGAAATTTAAAAAAAAAAAACAATTGACGGTATATTATTAAGATGAATAAAAAAATATGGTATCCAAAGAATACTAAAAGACTTACATGTGAGTCCTACGGGAGGTCATTTTGGAGGAGAAACCACAACACATGAGATTACCAAAGCAAGGTATTATTGGCCAACCCTATTCAAAGATGCATATACTTTTTCCCGCAAATGTGAAAACTATCAAAGGGTTGCTAGAAGAGTTAAAAAACCTGTAGCTCCTCTTCAACCAGTGATTATGGATGCTCCTTTTCAATAGTGGGGTTTAGACATTGTTGGTCCAAACAAGCCTCCATCCTCCATGCAACATAAGTATATTCTAATTGCTACTAATTATTTTACAAGATGGGTAGAAGCAGTTCCTTTAAAAGTGGTCAACACCAACCGTTTGATCTCTTTCCTTGAAACCAATATTATAACCAAGTTTGGTGTTCCAAAATCCTTGGTTTTTTACAATGCATTGTTTTTTCTTTTGTTTATCTCACTCAATTTGCATTGGATAAAGGTATAAAAATCAAGTACTCGACTAATTATTACCCTTGGGGAAATTGTTTGATTGAATCTACTAACAAGAATTTAATAAAACTCCTTAAGAAAATTATGGAAAGTAATCATAAAAAATGGCATACACAATTAACCAATGCTTTATGGGATGATAGGGTAACACCTAAAGCTGCCATTAATAATTCATCATATTGTCTTGTGTATGGCAAAGAAGTTATGTTGCCTCCTAATCTAGATTTACCTCCACTTCAACTAGCTCGATATGTACAAGATGAGGATTGTTCTACATTAGAGCACATAATAATGATTTACTGCAATCGGAAGAAGAAGGAACCAAATAAAAACATAAATTTATTCAACATCAACAATTAGTTAAGCGTTGGTTTGATAAAAAAATATTATTCCCAGAGAGATTTTCAAGTAGGAGACGTTGTTTTAAAACAATATAAACCACATGAAGAAAAGGGTGAGCAAATTAAGTTCTAACGATAATGGTTAGGGTCATTTACTATCGTTGAGCAATTAGGCCCAGGTACTTTCTGATTACAGACACTAGAAGGGTCTCTAGAGACTTACCCAGTGAATGCTTGAACCATTAAGAAATATGTTTCTTAGTTCTTTGTAACTAGGAGCGTACATAGTGTTAGGGTAGTTTTAGTTCATTTTTTAGTTTTGTTGGTTTGTTTTCAATAAAGTGGCTTAAATAGTACCCTAAATCCATTTGTTCTTTGTAAAAAACAGAAAAATACTTAAAAATTGAGGTAGACTGATTTCCCCTTGACTTTCTTTACATACCATTTGTTTAATGAGTTTCCATAATATGTTTTCAGGCATTAAATTTCAATATTACCAGAAAACTTTTCGCATAAATTAGGGACACCAGCTCAAAATTTTGAAATAAATTTCTTTAATGAGAATACATTAGCACTTAACATAAGTGATGATTCTTCAAGTGGCACACTTTATATCCTTTACATCATTCCTATAACACTTACGAAGTTCCAGAAGTTGCTTCCCTGTTCACGCGGGGACTTTGCTTAGAGAGAATAAAGATGAATTGCAAGATAAGGGGTCTCTTCATGAGTCAGCTTATTATGTTCATAAATATTTATGGAATGAGATCTCCATTGTTGGTAACCAAGACAAGGAGATGGCTTCTGGTTTTCAACTAGAAGATAGACTGGTTTGAAAACAAAACCTCATGGATCGGATCATTTACCTTTTCGTTGATATTTGAACTAGTTTTAGGCGTCAGCACTTGTTTAAGTGCAATTCACCACTATGTTTTTCACCGGACTATTTTTATGATAAACGTTGATATGATGATAACCAATCTTATTATATAGGATTGAATGTTGCATGGAGAGAGTTGAACTATTGGGTGGTTCTTAGTGATAATCTTGGGGGTATGTCAAACTGTTATTTGCTTTTTTTTTGTTTCCTATAACTTCTTTCATCCCTCTTCTTCGCCTAATGTGGAATGCTAGCCTTACTCTTTTCACTCCCTTTGCTTTTCAAGGATGAAAATGAGTGCATGTACCTACTTCATGGTCACGTCTATGTATGATCATGCATTCATTGTCGAATCTTCATCTCTCATTGTTTTTTTGTTGGGTTAGATGTTGATGCTCAACATCAACATAATAACAAAGTATCAGAACATGACGCCATAGGAAACCAATTAAACGTTTTCATAATTTATCATTTCACCTGTATCGTCACATCCAGTTCGATGTGCTTGTCATCTCATATATTATTTTACCATTCTCATTGTCATATGACCCCTCTGATAGACTTGTCAAGTTGCATCATGTGGGTCATCATAGTCCGGTCGGTGTCATGTCTTGGGGTTTTGTCATTTTTCGCCACACATGTCATCATGTCATGATTTGTATACCATTGAGTTCATCTCATCATGATGGTCATGTCCATATTTTTTTGGTCAAAACCATAATCATTTGACCCTTCCGACAATCATTCGAAGTTTAAGCATGAGTGAACCTTTTGCATGATATCAACTGAAAATTGTCATTTTCTCTTCATTGGATAATTCACCAATTGAGTCAGTGGCTTTGTCATATTCACAAATATATCGAAAAAGTATAAAATGTCTCTTAAGAATCTCCCTACATAAAAAAATTCGAATATCCTCGTCTTAAAATAAGAAAAACTTTTCCCTCTTTTTTTAAAAAATTCCTACATAATTCCATTGCCATTGAGTTTAAAAGATGAATCCAACCTTTTTAATAATCCCCTTTTATTCAAAAGATAAATCCAACATTTTTAATAATCCCCTTTTATTCCTCTTTTTCCCTTTTTATTCCGCTTTTTCACATTTAATACTACATTATCTTTTCATCACCTTCTAATCCCATAATATAAAAAATCCTCTCTTAATTTCCGTGTCGCATTTTGAATTAAAACTTTTTCAATATCCCATTATTCTCCTTTTCCATATCCCTCTATTCTTCCCCTCCTTTCGAACTCGCTTACCTTTTATATATTAGTCACTATCCAAAGAAATAATATTTATTTTTTCCGACTTTAAAATCTCATTATTCCTTCGTCTAAATCCCTCCACTTTTATTTAAAGGTCAATGAGCTAAAATATTAAAAGTAGGAATATTTTGCCATGTGGAGCCTTATGAGCATTAATTTAAATTGAAATATCATCACTACTAAGTTCTCAAGGATTACGGTAATCTTATGATAAGAACAAAGAAACTCATGATTAATGATTAAAGAATATGTTGGAACTTTAAAGGTATCATAAGCATCAATACACAAGCAGGTGGTGGAATAGACAAAACTACATCGGCCTAAGAATTAACCATAAAAACATAGAGCATACGCAAAGAGCTAGTTGGCATATTTATTGGCCATGTCGCGGGAATGAAAGGAGAAACTCCATGTAGAAGGGGAAGGGAAGGTTGACAGAGAGCATCGATAATGATGATGGGGATCGTTGTGACTGCTAGCAAAGGAGACCCCAATCAGCATAATGAAACGCAAAACCAACGTGACATAAAACACCAGACTATACTGATTTCTCCATCGATCTTAACTTGGACGCTGCACTATTTCAAACTTCTCATTAAATTATATTTTCTAGAGATTTCAACTTCTCCACTTTCTAATAAACATTACACGTCATAGTTGTTGTTTTAACACACCCCTTTAGTGTTTATTAGAAGTAACAATTGTGTTGTTTTGACATATAGTTGTTGTTTTAACACACCCCTTTAGTGTTTATTAGAAGTAACAATTGTGTTGTTTTGACATTGATATGGGTCAATTTTTCCATGGTCTTCATTGGGTCTTGATTTGATCGTCGTCTTTACCTTGACATGTCTCCATCTTTAAAGATCAACTAGATTTTTATTAGGTCTTCATTCTTTGTCATCATTATCTTGGGATTTCTTCATTATTAGACTTTGTTCTTGAACTTTTTGTTTCAATTTTGTGTACCTACATAACACTAAACATTGATGTCCATATAAAAAAAAATCCATCTACTGAGATACATGAGTTTTCATCTGCAGTACTCACCAATTCTATTCTCTAGGAATGTTTTTCACCTACATGGTTCATCAACATGCTAAACCTTTTCTTGGTCACATCCAACTTACAATATGAGACTACCTCACACATTCCCCCCTTCAATTGAAGATTCATCTTCTTCGAGTTAGCATCAAGCTAGCATACTAGTACACCTATCACCCCGCACCTCTCATAGTGTTTAATTCTACAGCTTGATGCCGCATCCTCTCTTTTCATATGAGAATAACTTTGTGCAAATCCGCACCACACACACATATGCTTGAACATTACAAATAGGTCTTACAACAACCTAGGGAATACACCTTGGCTATTGCTAATCTTTACAACTTCGGACCAAATAACTTTGGGGTGTCGGATACAACCGATCATGCACCCCATACATCACATATATGCATCATTACTCAGGTACAACAAACATACAACATGCTTAACATCACCAAAGTTACCATTACTTCTTGCTACCCATCAAATGCTCATACCTACAAGTCCTTACATATGCCCAACATATCTTAGCACCATGCTTCTTGTGCTTTGTCTTTGGAGTCATCTTGATTTTTCTTTCACCATTCACTATAGTTTTATATTAGTCTTTCTCTTCTACATCACACATGTTTCTTGTTGGAGGCACATCTCCATCCAATAAGAGACCTATGACCTTGGGTTGGAAAACTTAATTGACGCACCAATGCCACGATTTACACATGGGAGGTTCACTCAGTGAACTTGTTGCATAGCATGACCGTTCATAGTATATTAAAGAATATCCCTAATTTCACTAAATATTGGAACATTCCTCCTAAAATTGTATTGTTGAACCCCCCTCCCAATATAGATTTCTAATTAAGAAAATCCCTAGTTTCACCATATATTGAAGGTGTCCATTTTTATCAATCCAATTTTAATAACCCCTTTATATCATATTATCAAGTTGTAACAAGAAGGATCCCTAATGCATTTTAGTATAATCAAACGTGATGCTAAATAAAATAATAGTATAATGCTAATAATGATCCCACGAGGATTACAAGGGCGACTGATCAATTTGAAGCATTGGATACTGAGAAGACCCAACAAAATAGTAATGGGGAGTAAAATACAACCCAATAAGGAGATCAATGTACCAAAGAATGTAAAATACTGATTATAGTCAATGCAATTCTTAGAAATGATAAGAATTGCACATGTTTCACACCACAACTTACCAATCTACCAATTTTATATCATGTCAATACAAGTATAGCCATAGAGAGCTCATGTTTTCTATAAACTTAATAAATTAAATTCCATAAAAATGAAAAAGTAAAACCCTTTCGTGGATGGACTTCCATACCTTCCTATCAAAACAAACATCATTGATGTTTGAACTCAAATGAACATAGAACAAATCCTCTTACTTTCCAATAACACCATATGATCATGTGCATAACTTGGATTAGCTCATTCAAGAGATGCAATGAATTTCCTCCACATCCTCTACATTTATTCAGTGAAGTCAAGGAAATTAACAACATTTAGTTATGTTTTCTTGGGTTATATCTACTTTTTAATCTTTACATGAGAGGGAAAAATATCCATTGTTAAGTTTCAAGCATCCAATAGTTATAAAGATACACACATGGTGAAACTTAAATGATACCATTTTCTGGTAGTGATAACACATAGGGTATGTAAATAAGGATTTAGATTTTCACATATGTTTATGTCAGTTCTAATATAATATTAAGACATATTCCTTGCATATAAGAATTAAAATTACAATGATGAATGTGACAAATATAACTCAATCTAACAGTTATTCCTAACTGGCAATGTGAAAATGTTAAAGAAGAATACAAAAAGTTCAAATAAATAATTAAGAATTATTGATCTAACATTTCTTAGTTCCAGTGAGCCAATAAAGATTGATCTCACTTTTCTTGGTTTTCATGGAGCAAGGTTTGATTGAATATTAATAACCACCTAAACCCCAACCTAAAAAAATATTCTAAAAACAAGACTTTATAAGTTCAAAGATTTGGAGTTATAAATCTAGTCCATGATTTGGAGGTTATTGTTTAGCAGAAGTTAGGACTAATATGAATCCATCCCATGATTTGGAGGTATGAATCTAACCCATGATTTGGAGGTTATTCCTTAGCAAAAACTAGGTCTAATATGAATCCAACACATGATTTATAGATATGAATTGAGCCCATGGTTTGGAGGTATGAATCCATCTCATGATTTGGAGGTTATTTCTTAGCCCACTCAAATAAAATAACCCCAATATTTATATTACTATGTCAAATTGAAACCCCCCCCTTGACCCCTTAATATGAGGCAATATATTTTTTACATTTTTAGGAGTATTCAAACCCCCAATATGAATGGGCGTGATATGATATTTCCTTGTTAGTGAACCCCCCATAGATTTACATAACATGAACTTGACAGACTTTGAGATTTTCATTACTTGACTCATTACATCATTAGATACTTAAAACATAAACTCGATCTTCCACTCAACTTGAATTTTACATGACTTTGACAAATCAACATCAAGACCCTTACATTATTGACCAAGACATTCTATCTCTATAACACTCACCAACCTTATAGAATTTTATGTCAATGATAAATGACACTCATAACCCATACTTAGTAACTTCACCATAACGCTTATAAAGAGTTAAACCGACCATTCATTACAACTTGACTTAACTTTGCTTTTGAAAAGATAAAACTTCACATATTCATTCCATACCTTTCATAACTTCCCAACTTAACTTCAATAAAAACAAAAAAACTTATTTCTTCAAAACTCCAAATACATTTACTCACTTAACATGTCACTATTTTTTTTTATCTTTGAAACTTTTGATGAGTCACCTTAAGACAAATTATTATTTCAAAAATTTTCACTATTCATGGCACCATGACCTCCTTTCTTGTATATTTATGACACTCACCCTACACTTCTAGCCACCCGTAAGTTTTTTTTGGTGTGTGATTTGATTTTCTGTGCACTACATGACTATTACAATATTATTTATTACAACTTCACCCATGCCGTATTTCAATCTTGCCTCTAAACTTTCCTCCAACATTTAATAGAGCCACTTTTGATCTTACATTATTATTCATTTATGTGGAATAAATAAACTTTGGGCCTCTCATGAACTTTCGCCCAATCTTTTTACGCTGACAAGCGGTTCCTCCTTCAATCAATGGTGTGTAAAGGCAGCTACTTCTGAGGTATATGGTGGGTCACATATTAAATAGAAATCTCCACCATACGGGGGCTACACCTCCAAGTTCTTGCTACTTGCCCAGTTGCCACTGGCAAGTAGCCATGATGCATACTAAACTTCACGCGGTTAAATGATGATTTCATTTTTCAACGCTACATTTCTATGCACATGGGCTGCGCTCAACAATTAATAATTAATAGCCTATTGACGCGCTCTTAGTCCGGCTATGCACGCAATCTCTAACTTGCAGACTTCAGCTCGGTACTAGAAGAAATGGTGGCTCCAGCCTCCAACTCTTGTGGTTTATCGAGCTTCAATTTCTAGCTGCTCCTCTCCTCTGGCATGTCAGCTTTTCACCCGGCAAGCTAGCTCTGCTCTGGTGGCTTTTCTCATCACTTGGCCATATGCTTGTAGGTTGTACTGGCAGCAGCAGCAGACAATGGCTCCTTCATCGTGGTTCCTCTCCTTAGCTCGACTTCATCGATTGTGACTCAACAGACAGTCTAACATCATTGACACCGTCTCAAACTCCAGTACAGCTTCTACAACTCTCTTCACAAGTTGCCGACCCACTTCTAACTGGCTGAGCTTAACCAGCATGTACGTTCATGCTGGTTAAGCCAGCTGGCTAGGGTGGGTCCCCTTCAGGTCAAAGAGTTCATACTCTGGGATGCCGGATTTTTTTTAAACTTCCGGCTGTACTGTAGCCCATCCTTCCAGCTGCTGTCGCTGTCCTCCCAAGGGTCTCATCCACCAGCTGGGACACAATTTAAATTTTGAAATTCCAGCTCCATGACCGGCCTTTTGACAGCCCCTCTAGGCGATGCCCTTTTCATTTGGTCGTTGTTCGCTCCACCAATGCAGACAACAAGCTTCCAGCCTCCAGGCCAGACAAGAAAATTGTTGGCTCTGGTTCTGCAACATCTGCGAGGTCTCAACCGTCGCTTAAAGAACTTGCATAACACACAAGACCAGTTCATAGAGAAAGTAATAGCAGAACATGAGGTGAATGCGCAGAATGACCCCAATGTCCCGCTAGATCTTGTGGATGTTCTATTTGCAGTGTCTACAGACAAAGATATGGAGTTCCAAATTACACGAGATAATATAAAAGCGGTTCTCTTTGTATGTTAAAATGGATTAGATTTCTGTGGCTTTTAAATATGATAATCAATTTATATATGATATGTATTGTATTGTATTGATGTTGGCAGGATATGTTGGTGGGCGGCATGGACACATCCTCTACAACTATTGAATGGGCAATGTCCGAAGTACTGAGAAACCCTCCAGTGTTGCAGAAGCTTCAGGACGAGCTGGAACGCACAGTTGGAATGGGGCGTATGGTACACGAGTCTGATCTTCCTCATCTTCTTTATTTACAAGCCGTGGTCAAAGAAACGCTCAGACTCCACCCAACTGTGCCTTTCGCAATTCACTTGGCTGTGGAGGATTGCACCATTTTGGGCTACGAAATCCCCACAAACACTCGCGTTTTGATTAATCTCTGGGCGATTGGAAGGAACCCCAACACATGGGGGGAGGATGCCCAAAGTTTCAAACCCGAGAGATTCCTCCTTGAAGCAAAAACTGGTTTGACCCACAAAACTCATGAAAACTTTGAGTGGATTCCGTTTGGAGCAGGAAGGAAAGGATGCCCTGGGAGCAATTAGGAACGCTTGTTGTAGAGTTTGAGGTTGCGCAGCTCTTGCAGTGTTTCAACTGGAGGCTTCCCAGCTTGAATGGGCAGGAATGGGAGATGACTGAAATGTTCAATGGACTCACCCTACCAAGAGCACATGAACTCTTGGCTCTTCTGACTCCTCGTATTCCAGTGCTGTAATTAGTATTGCTAACTTTGGACTGTAGATATTGTAATTATAGTGTATTAAGTATTGTTTCTACACTTTATTAGAACCTGATGAAATGCTGTAGTTATTAACAACCTTTGCAGAGTGGAATGCCCTGTGTCTTTATTGGAGAATTTGCTTATTAATTAGGTAAATTTTGTGCTCAACATCAATTTTCAACCATTCATAAATGGTAATTTTGTTTTCGGATGTTTATCTACAATTCTGCGAGTTCGTTCATGCGGTTTACCAAATTTACCAATCAATTTGTTCAGCATTCATTTTTACCGATTGTCTCAATTCTTATATGTGATTTAAAGGAGCCGAAGGAAATCATCTTTAAAAAAAATTTACTATTTCATTTTTTTCAATTTTAAAAAAATAAATGTTAAAAGTTATTTATAAATAGCCTGCATGAGGTGTGGTTTATGGGCTATTCTCTTCCCATGCTTTCAGGCGGCAGTTGCAAATTTCCTTAATATTAAAAAAAAAAAAATTTATTTCTAAAAGAGAATGTTGTAAAATTTTATATTTTATTAATGGAGATTTAGAGAGTTAGTTATGTTGATTTTATTTTTTACTTTTGATTTTCTAAATTCAAATAATATATTAATTTTATTATACAACAATTTTTGCTTAAATTTGTTTAATAGTTTGGATATTTTTTCTTAATTCTTAAAAAAAAATGATCAATACTTTGCATTATTGTGTCAACCCAATTTGAAAAATTATCTACATTAGTATCATTGTGTTAATCCATGTTAGTCTTTCTTTCTGGTCAACTAAAGTTCAGCTTCTTAGAAGGCAATAAAAGCCAAAGATATCATCTCGAAAGAAGGGGACTCTATCGGCAGCACCTGCGACACAGATTCACTCTGACTCGAGATATCTTATTGAGAACTGCCAGAACCAGGTTTCTACAGTTATGTGAGGATCTCTACTTGTGTAGTACTTTATCAAATTACACGACTGAAGCCAAGGATTGTACTTGGTATTCCTTGGCTATTCATTCAAGATAACAATCTATTTACCAATAGACACAGATTGCAGTATTCAACATAACAACCTTATTACAGATTCATTCAATAAGCAGTGCAGCAGATACATTACAACATAGTCATGTATACTTATTCACAACATACATGCAATTGATATAAACACATTAACCAACAACACACGGAGACAACAATTAACGTGGATACCCATCCAGATAAAACTACAAAGGCACGCTTCATCTGACATGAGAAATATGTTAGCACCTTTTGTTTGCTCCTCTTTGGGTGTTCTTTACATCTCATACAGATTTCTCTCCTCTCATGATCTCGGGTTTATAGACTATGTATTCCTCCTCTCCTTTACTCCTATATCAATCCACACACAGTCTGGATCGATCCTCTAGCTAAACAACTCTCTCTTCTCTTCTCTACCTACACAGAGAATTCACCAACCAATTGACTACTTAGCTAACAAAACAATCGACGACCAACGTTAGTCTCGCACATAGCTTGGGTTCGTCCTTTTATAAGCTTCTACCCGTCCTTATCAACCGACTCTTTTCTATTAGCCAATAGGCTATCATTTATATTCTCATACATTCAGTTACAACTGAAAATAGGCACTATCGACCCAAAATACATTTATGCTTTATTTTAACTGACTCCTTACCTGCGATCAGTCGAACTATCATTTTCAGTTGTTTTTCTCTTCTTCTATCATGATTATTTTCGTCGTGGCTACTCTCGTCATTCATCTTTCCATCACGCATGCTTCTGTCGCAGCTTCTCTTTCGTTGCAACACTTCTTTTGTCACAACTTCTCTTTCATTGCAACACTTCTTCTGTCACAACTCCCTTTCTTTCTTGTGACCAGAATCTTTATCTTCCGGAACATAATTTTGGCCAAATTCTGCTTAACTTTTTCTAGGGACAATATGTCCCCAACACTCACCTATGGCTCATCCCGAGCCACATCAGTCTAAAACCTCTGTTGTGACAACCTTACTCTAAAAATCCTGAAATATTTTTACTAACCGCTTAGTCTCCTCCTGTACTTATGCTCCTGTCTTCTTCAATTTTTTCACAAGTTCGGAACTGATGTGTTATGAAGGTGTAAGTCTTGTTGACTCTACTGCTTGTCGCACTTTTTCATGCATAGGTTGAATATTCCCTGTAAATTTTTATGCCTCTGCTTGTAATTTTGCAACACTGTCAGTCCGCTTTTGTTGTTTCCCCCTTCGTTGTTATGACCTGCTGCTGTAGCCTCTTTAGGTCAACAGTCTTAGCCATTTTCTCTGCTAATGGCAACTTCTTCATTTCACTCTTCATCTAGTTCACCTCTGTCTCGACAGTGTGCAGTTGTTCTGTGTTTTTCTCCAACTTGTCGTCGTCAATCAAAGCTTCCCACATCTAAGAAACTGGGTCAACCGCCTTGGCACATAGTGCCTCCACATCCTCTATTCTCTTTGCAGCTTCTGTGACTGCTTTTCTTTTTTCTTCCACTACTTCTGGAGGTGTATGTGGTGTCACTTGTGCTTCCAACTTCACAACCTTCTTGCAAAGGTTCTCTGCAATCTCGCCAGGTCGAAACACTTTGGCTTATGCAAGCATATTGTTCATGATGCCTTCATCAGTGAAACTGTTGCAAGCCAGTGTTACGGCTGCATCGAGTCGGTGCCTGTTCTCCTCCCATGTCTTAGATTTCTGTTCTATTTCTTTAACTGGTTTCTTCATCTTATGAACAATCTTGTTTGATTCTCTAACTTGGTTGACCAATGCGCCTTCTTGGTTCTTAGTTTCTATAGTTGTAGTTAAGTTCGTCGGTGGAATAATCTTTCCAATGCCTATAGTGATAGATTCGGTTAGAGGGGTTCAAATGTAACTACTCCAGGATTCTTGATTACTTCGAGAGGACCTCAGAACTGGATATATATATTGTTTCAGGCAACTAAGTTCCAACTATCCTGGTAAGGCTTTAACCGGCTTCGATTCACCAATATTTTGAAAAGTGTTCCATCTCATTTTTGTAGTTGCATCATGCCTCCTTCAGTGATTTGAATTCCAACATACGACCCCAGCCAATGTATTTTCACCTGGCCAAGGTGCTTAAAAAACTTACTGTCATACATGAGGACAAGTCCTCTGACCTGAAAGTGCTTATTCTTGATGTGTCGATCATGCCATACTTTTTATCGTTCCTTTTCAACATTTTGATGATAACCTGCAAAAAAAACATTCTTCCTCCAACTGCACAAATTGCAACAATCTTTCTTCGACAACACCAACATCAGTCATTTCAGTAATTGCACCAATCCTTAGACTCGGTACAGTGTATTCCATCTGCATAACAACTTATTGTCCATATACTAGTCGGAATGGAGTTTGGCCTGTCAACTTCTTATTGGTCACGCGATATGCCCACAGTACCGTAGAAATTTTCTCGTCCTAGTCATCTTTTTTAACATTGCAAATCTTTGTCAATGCGTTCTCCAGAATCTTGTTGAATGCTTCAACAACACCATTTGCTTGTAGCTAATATGGTGTCATCTTTCTGTGTTGGATTTGGAATTCTTTAGTCAATTCTTCAATCAACTGATTGACAAAGTGTGTTCCCTGATCACTGATCAAAATCTTCATGCATCCCAATCTAGTCAAAACATTGTCAAACAATCCTTTGTTGGCACTACTTCAACCCATCTAGTCAAGTAATCTGTCAAAGCAATAATGTATCTTGCAACTGTTCGCTTCCTTGGTGGATTAATAGGTCCGACAAAATCAACCGCCTATTTGTCACATTCATGCAGAGTTATTTGAGGCACTAGAGACATTTCATCTCGTTGTGACGACTTTCCGATTCTTTGATAGATATCGCAGTTGTGACAATATTCTCTAGCATTCACATGCAAAGTGGGCCATCACAATCACGCTTGCAATATCTTGCGCACTGTAGCGTTTCCATCATAATGACCTCCTACGACACCAACATGCACTTTGTTCCATATTAGTGGTCACTCGTGTTCTAATACACAACGACTAAGAATTTCATTCGGTCCCATTTTATATAGTTGTACAACTATCAATTGGAAGTCCGCAGATCGTACCACCACGAGTACAAAATAAGAGATAAGTCACCAGGAGACCAAAGAGTTTGGTCACTGTGGTTTTTTCAAGGGATAAATGACCAGGCAAAGCTAAGTGGTATGAAATTTGCAGAGGCAGAAGAAGAAGAGAGAAATTTGATTTTCCTCTCATCGGTTGTTGATTTATCAATAATCATGTGAGCGGTTGTTGATTTATCAATAATCTTCTACATATTTACCACTTAGTAGAAGAATAAATTACTTGTAGCATGATCACATTGTAAGTAGCAGATCTTCATCCTTTCGCAGTTGTTCATATCCAATTTTTAGCTCTCTTTCAAAGGATTCTTGGACTCACAAGCATTCCTAATTAAGGAG
>LPNX010008598.1:162773-215875 GCA_001517045.1 Pseudotsuga menziesii | reverse complement strand
TACTACTATGTATTGTTGGTAGGCACTGATTTGTGGAACCACCTCCTACAACTTTATGGAAGAGCTAAGGTAAGTATGAATTGATGGTTAAGGACATTTACAGACAACTTTAGCTCAGCTTCAAGATCAAGATGTAGATCTCTTCATGGGCCAAGGTAGGCTCAAGGTAGGCTACCTAGGGTATTTGTACCCCTAGGTGTCAAAATACTCTCAAATAAGTGAATCGCTCTGAATGAAAGGCTGGAGTGAACTGGAGGGAGGGTTTTATACCCCATCTAACCCCAAGAATGATATAAAATCCCTCAATGCCCTCCTTAAAGTATGAAAAAGGGCTGGCAGGGAGAATGGTTTCCTCTAAGGAGATAAGGCCAAGGAGAGTAAGGGGGGCACTAACTAAAGGGCCATGAGGGTGTCCAAAGTGGCTGCGAAAGGAAACGGATGTCTCATAGCTAAAGAAAAGGCCACTAGTGCACATAACAATTTATGGAGCCATGTGACCCAGTGGTCAACCCTTAGGAGCCTTGAATACCAACCTCGAGGTTAAAAACCCCAACAAAGGGAAGTCAGCAGCGCCATTTAGCTGTAGTAATCCTAAAGGATGGACCAAAGGTCCCAACCATGACCACCATTGCTCGATAATACCCCTCATGGTCAAAAAAATTGGCTCTCTCTCGCTGGAGTACACCTGAAAGTACTCCGGGTACAGGTGCAGTGTAACAAGGGCCTTAAGTATTCCAAGTAATAAGTTTCATACAATGAAAATTACTAAACCATGCTACCTCACATTACCCTTATGTCTAACATAAAGGAAACTTTTATAAAAATATAGCATGACTCTCTAAATAATGGCTTCAATAACATATGAAGATGTTAATATATCAAAAATTACCACATCAATTTATTAAGGATGAACATATTAAAATGTCGATGTTCAAGTAATAAAATAATATAAAAATTGTTACAATACCTTCATGTTTAACATAACGAAAACTTGTATAAAAATATCGCATACCTCACACTACCTTCGTGTTTAAGGTAAAGAAACTTTTATAAAAAATATGGCATACCTTACACTACTTTCATGTTTAACATAACGAAAACTTGTATAAAAATATCGCATACCTCACACTACCTTCGTGTTTAAGGTAAAGAAACTTTTATAAAAAATATGGCATACCTTACACTACTTTCATGTTTAACATATTGGCAATTTTTATAAAAATATGACATGACTCTCCGAATAATGACTTCAACAACATATGACGGTGTTAATCTATCAAGAATAACACGTTAATGTATTAAAAATGGACATATTAAAGGATGTCAATGTTTCGAAAGCAAGTTTTGGTTTTAAGAAATGCTACATTCATATCATGCATCTATAAAGTTATTGTCACTAACATTTTCTAAGAGCAATGATAATTACTTTGGAATCAATTCACTCGATACACAAACCAAGTATGTGCCACATGATGGCATTATTGTGAGCAAAATTATTCACATCTTACATATACATACAGGCTCTGAAGCAAAGCAAGAGTGTCTCTGAATAAAATATTCTTCAACGTTAAAGATATAAAAGATTCTTCAACATTAAAGATATTGATTAAAAAGTTATATTACTTTCAAGCTTATTATAAAGATTTTTTAAAGATAATAAACAAAATATCTCTTTACATAATCAATAAGAACATATAAGCATTTTGAGTGTCCATTATGAATAAAAGTTTACATATAAAGCATTTTAAATTTGACACTTAGATACCATGATTTGTAATTAAGACAACATATAAATATTTTAATCATGAAACTTATATTAATAAACCACTTATATCTGATATTCTCAACACAGGAAGCTAGTGTGGATGACATGTATGTTTGTATAGTGTAAAACCCTAAAGAGATTTTATATTATATTTGAGATTTCTCAACATAGGGGAGTTAGTGTGGATGACATGTTTTCTTGTATGGTGTAAAAGTCTAAAGATATTATATCTTAAAATGCATATTTTCTCAAGGGTTTGGATTCCAATATTGGTTGGAAAATTGCTTTATCTCACATGTAAGGGCACTTGATGATATTTCGAAAGTGATTTTCTTATTTACAGTTGAGTATGTTAGCTTGTACTAAATTTTAAATCATTTTTTTCAACATTACATTTTTATTTTTATTATTATAATAAATATAAAATATTGCCATATATGAATGTCACCATTACTATAATAAATATTGCCATATATAAATGTTTCCATGCATCAAAGTCCTATGTTGGACTTTATCTGTGAAACCTATGAATGTCACCATGCATCAAAGTCCTATGTTGGACTTTATCCGCTGATTATTACTTCTCACCTTACTACCAAATTATGGACATCCTTTAGTGGGCTCATTCTTTGTCACTAAATTTTGTTAGAACTTTATCTGCTTAATATTACTTCTCACTTGGCTACCATTGGTCTAAATTATGGGCATCCTTTAGTGGGCTCATTCTCTATCATGAAATTTTGTATAAAGTACTACACAAGTAGAGATCCTCACATAACTGTAGAAACCTGGTTCTGGCAGTTCTCAATAAGATATCTCGAGTGAGAGTGAATCTGCGTCGCAGGTGCTGCCAACAGAGTCCCCCTCTTTCGGGATGATATCTTTGGCTTTTATTGCCTTCTAAGAAGCTGAAATTTAGTTGACCAGAAAGAAAGACTAACATGGATTAACACAATGACACTAATGTAGATAATTTTTCAAACTGAGTTGACACAATAATGCAAAGTATTGATCATTTTTTTTGAAGAATTAAGAAAAAATATCCAAACTATTAAACAAATTTAAGTAAAAATTGTTGTATAATAAAATTAATATACTATTTGAATTTAGAAAATCAAAAGTAAAAAATAAAATCAACATAACTAACTCTCTAAATCTCCATTAATAAAATATAAAATTTTACAACATTCTCTTTTAGAAATAATTTTTTTTTTTTTTAATATTAAGGAAATCTGCAACTGCTGCCTGAAAGCATGGGAAGAGAATAGCCCATAAACCACACCTCGTGCCGGCTATTTATAAATAACTTTTAACATTTATTTTTTCAAAATTGAAAAAAATGAAATAGTAAATTTTTTTTTAAAGATGATTGCCTTAGGCTCCTTTAAATCACATATAAGAATTAAGACAATCGGTAAAAATGAACGAACTCGCAGAATTGTAGATAAACATCTGAAAACAAAATTATCATTTATGAATGGTTGAAAATTGATGTTGAGCACAAAATTTACCTAATTAATAAGCAAATTCTCCAATAAAGACAAAGGGCATTCCACTCTGCAAAGGTTGTTAATAACTACAGCATTTCATCAGGTTCTAATAAAGTGTAGAAACAATACTTAATACACTATAATTACAATATCTACAGTCCAAAGTTAGCAATACTAATTACAGCACTGGAATACGAGGAGTCGAAAGAGCCAAGAGTTCATGTGCTCTTGGTAGGGTGATAGGGTGAGTCCATTGAACATTTCAGTCATCTCCCATTCCTGCCCATTCAAGCTGGGAAGCCTCCAGTTGAAACACTGCAAGAGCTGCGCAACCGCAAACTCTACAACAAGCGTTCCTAATTGTTGCCCAGGGCATCCTCTCCTTCCTGCTCCAAACGGAATCCACTCAAAGTTTTCATGAGTTTTGTGGGTCAAACCAGTTTCTGCTTCAAGGAGGAATCTCTCAGATTTGAAACTTTGGGCATCCTCCCCCCATGTGTTGGGGTTCCTTCCAATCGCCCAGAGATTAATCAAAACGCGAGTGTTTGTGTGGATTTCGTAGCCCAAAACGGTGCAATCCTCCACAGCCAAGTGAATCGCGAAAGGCCCAACTGGGTGGAATCTGAGCGTTTCTTTCACCATGGCTTGTAAATAAAGAAGATGAGGAAGATCAGACTCACGTACCATACGCCCCATTCCAACTGCGTGTTCCAGCTCGTCCTGAAGCTTCTGGAACACTGGAGGGTTTCTCAGTACTTTGGACATTGCCCATTCAATAGTTGTAGAGGATGTGTCCATGCCGCCCACCAACATATCTTGCCAACATCAATACAATACAATACATATCATAGATAAATTGATTATCATATTTAAAAGCCACAGAAATCTAATCCATTTTAACATACAAAGAGAACCGCTTTTATATTATCTCGTGTAATTTGGAACTCCATATCTTTGTCTGTAGACACTGCAAGTAGAACATCCACAAGATCTGGCAGGACATTGGGGTCATTCTGCGCATTCACCTCATGTTCTGCTATTACTTTCTCTATGAACTGGTCTTGTGTGTTATGCAAGTTCTTTAAGCGACGGTTGAGACCTCGCAGATGTTGCAGAACCAGAGCCAACAATTTTCTTGTCTGGCCTGGATGCTGGAAGCTTGTTGTCTGCATTGGTGGAGCAAACAATGACCAAATGAAAAGGGTATCACTTAGAGGGGCTGCCAAAAGGCCGGTCATGGAGCAGGAATTTCAAAATTCAAATTGTGTACCAGCTGGTGGATGAGACCCTTGGGAGGACAGCGACAGCAGCTGGAGGGATGGGCTACAGTACAGCCGGAAGTTTCAAAAAAATCCGGCATCCCAGAGTATGAACTCTTTGACCTGAAGGGGACCCACCATAGCCAGCTGGCTTAACCAGCATGAACGTACATGCTGGTTAAGCTCAACCCTTCTAACTTCGAATCCACGGCCGACAGGTCACAATTTCTCCTCTTCACACGCAGCGACTGAACACGATCCTTCAAAATGCAGGGGATTGACTTCACACCAGCACGGCATTTACACTATTTTCTACTACTATCCTCTACTCCTACACGGACTTGATCACAGACAAACTCTCTCTCATCTTACCACTATGCTCTACTCCTACTAATTACATACATGCTATAATCTCTACTCCTACTAATTACAGACATGCTATAATCTCATCTTCTTGGGCACTCTCGTGAGTGAGTGAAGCCCAAATTGGCTCTGATGTCATATTGAGAAACGTGCATCAGAGACACAAACAGAGATAACACACAATGAAAGAGTAACCTGAAACTTTATTTGATTGATTCGTGGCTAAGAACAAACATGTCATCTATTTATATAGACAATTTACAACCATTGATCTAGTCCACACATGGCTTGTTCTAAGGATTCTTATTTCTTTTTCTACACACTTCTCCTTAGCTTAGTCAACAACTTAATTATTACAAGCCCATCTCTCAACTATTCAATCTTTTATATACAAACCTATTATTTTAGATCATCTCTTCATGTTACTTGTTAAACTTTTCTACAGACTTCTCCTTAGTTTAGTCAACAACTTATTTATTACAAGCCTATCTCTCAACTACTCAATCTTTTATATACAAACTTATTATTTTAAATCATCTCTCTCAACTATTCAATCTTTTATATACAAACCTATTATTTTAGATCATCTCTTCATGTTACCTGCTAAACAAGTCATCAACTTAACAAGTATTAGTTACATATTCTAACAAAAACGTAACATAATGAAATATATAAAAATTGACGCCATGTTAGCTGCTAAACAAGTCATCAACTTGACAAGTATTAGTTACATATTCTAACAAAAACTTAACATGATGAAATATATAAAAATTGAGGCCAACATAAGCATCATAACAACACAACTTCAAAGTAAAGCAAGATTGTAATTCGAAACCCTAATTGAAATATCAAGCATAGATTCCAAGCTGAGGACACCACACACAAAAGAGAACACCATGGATGAAACACACTTACACTGAAGACATGTGAATCTATACGAAAAACAAAAAAACAAAAAAACAACTTAGAATACATAGATTCCAAGCTGAGGACACCACACACAAAAGAGAACACCATGGATTAAACACACTTACATTGAACACATGTAAATCTATAAAACAACTTAGAATATTATAAAGAGTTAGGGGTTGACCAATACTTGATCATTTTTATTCATAAAAAAAAATTTAATTATGAAAAATAAGATTAATAAATTATTATAGGTATTGAGAAAGGAGATCTAACATATGATTTTTTTTTTATTACACCGATAGACGTATATATCTGATATTTTGGGAGCCGAAATTCATCGAGCGGATCATCAAGATCCACCAAAATAAGGCAAATGTATGACTGAGATTTGTTATATCGTCATTTGATCTTTAAACTATCGTCGTCTGATCTTTAAACTAGGGATTTAACAATGTGTTTAATTACCAGAGTCTAGGGGTGTGCTGATCCCGGGTGCCAAGATGGAGTCATTCCGTGTAACCAATTAGAGTTCAGTTAGAGTTTCGTTATGGGATTCGAACGACGCGTGTCTCTGCTTCATGACGCGTGGGTTGATAGCTCCCCTAGATCTGCTTCATGACACGTGGGTTGATAGCTCCACTCGCTATGCTTCATGGGGTTTGACAGCTATGTAAGAAGAAGAAAAACATTGAACAACCAAGCCGAACAACCAACCGCGTAACTATCAGGTAACTGTATTTTCATTTTTTTATTTTCAAACATGAACAATATTCGGTTGCAATGTGCTATTAGTCTAATTATCAATTTCCTGTGCAGTATTGGAGTTTCCTGTGCAGTATTAGAGCAGTATTGGAGTAGTATTGCAGTTTTCGAATCACAAGTAAGTTATATTATCCTTTTTATATAGACTGTTAGTAAAACTATAAATCTTTTTTAAGCAGTCTATTAAATCCTTATTTTACTATTGCTACATAAAACCTTTAATAAACAATGGTATAGTTTTGTGTTTTATTTATAAAGTATTTCCTAGAGAAATCCAACACTAAAAGCATTTTGGAACCATTTAAATGCTCCTTCCTTTTTATAATATTATTCTCTATTTACCTATAAAATCCAACCTGTAATTATAAAGAAAATCTTAGCGTTAAGAATATACATAGAGTACATAACCTGTAATTTACTGGTCGATAGAATTAGGGATTTCATGTGTTAGCACAATCACAGGTTGAATTTTATAGGTAAACCCTTGCATATTCGTAGTACATGGTCGCAGTCCATTTTCTTTAACAGGCTTCACAAGCAACCTGCAAAACCTAAATAAGGAAACAGAATGTCAGAATGATTACATTCGTAGTCTTAAGGGTTCATGAAAACAACAGAATGATAAATACTGCACTCTCAGAGCCGTACTAACAAGGCCATGATCTTACCACAGGTATGATCTTCATAGTCCACTTTCTGCGTAGAAATGATAGGGCAAAGAGCCGGCGTAGGGTTCACCTGCATATAAAAAAAAATACATATAATAGAATGCATTTCGATCCTAAACCATAATACCGTAAAAAGAAAAAAAATTGTTTATTGGCAAAAAGGCAGTCGCATACCTCGACAGTGGTCCTCAAGGTCCAAGTCTACTATGTGCCAGTGTTCCCATGTCCAATATAAGTGGTTTACCAGTCTGGCTCTTGAGCTCCATGGGGCCAAGCACTGGGCGCCTCAAACCATAACGTTCCGTATTGCTGAACTTGAAAGCAGCGAAAAGCATAAGCAGGCAATCGACCCACCATACCAGAAACTTAAATAGCCACGGCTAGGGCCATTCCTTCAAATGAAAACCCTCTCGGTTTCAGCCAAGATGAGAACCTAGATGTAAATCAGGATGCTCTTGTTAAATAAAAAACAAGAAATATCGTTTCCTCATAAAAGAACATTACCAGATTTATCAAAAACCCAATATTTTCGGCTTCCTATTTATATTACAGTCGTAGTCTTAAGGGTTCATGAAAACAACAGAATGATAAATACTCCACTCTCACAGCCGTAGTAACAAGGCCATGATCTTACCACAGGTATGATCTTCATGGTCCACTTTCTGTGTAGAAATGATAGGGAAGAGAACTAGCGTAGCGTTCACCTACATATAAAAAAAAATATACATACATAAACAGAATGCATTTCGATCCTAAACCATAATTCCGTAAAAAGAAAAAAAATTGTTTATTGGCAAAAAGGCAGTTGTAAACCTCGGCAGTGGTCCTCAAGGTCCAAGTCTGTTCTGTTCTAGTGTTCCCACGTCCAATACAGGTGTTTTACCAGTCTGGCTCTTGAGCTCCATGGGGCCAAGCACTGGGCGCCTCAAACCATAACGTTCCGTATTGCTGAACTTGAAAGTAGTGAAAAGCAGAAGCAGCCAATCAACCCACCATACCCGTAACCTTTTCATCAATGCCATTGCTATTCCAAATGTGGATTTCCCAAAGATTTCTCTCGGTAGCACATGGACCTGTAATGTAGCGGCAACCATTAGATACTAGGTACTGTGTTTACATGGAAGAAAAGAAAATTAGGTGGAAAACACTAACAGTAACAGTAACACTAATGCTATTACTTACAGTATTCTGAACAACCATGGATGGTTTGGCCTTATGATGGAAGAGGTCAAGGCAGACTTCCATGCCAGAATTTCCACACCCGACGACGAGCACATTCTTCCATTCATAGTTCGCTCCTGTTTTATATTCATGAGAATGAATGATGCTCCCGCTAAAGCTTCGCATGCCTAGGATGGAAGGAACGATGGGATCTGGGTTTTCCCCACTAGCAATCACGAGCCATGGACAAATGTGGATTTCCCAAACATTTCTCTCGGTATCACATGGACCTGTAGTGTAGCGGCAACCATTAGAGACTAGGTACCGTGTTTACATGGCATAAAAGAAAACTAGGTGGAAAACACTGACACTAACACTAACAGTAACACTAATGCTGTTACTTACAGTATTCCGAACAGCCATGGATGGTTTGGCCTTGTGATGGAAGAGGTCAACGTAGAGTTCCATGCCATAATTTCCACGCCCGACGACGAGCACATTCTTCGCTTCATAGTTCGCTCCTGTTTTATATTCAATTAGAGGAAATTCGAGGTTTAAAATGGGCCTACTAAGGAAAATAATAAAATAATAGTTATTAATTTTGGAGGAAGAATGAAAAAATTACTTTTTTTGTTCGTATTTTTGACATATCTCCCTATGTTTTTACTCAAATTCTAAGTGAAAGAGTTTGTTGGATGCAGAATTTAATTCCGCATCCAACGAGTATCCATACTGCATACTTTTGACGGACCTCGCTACCCCAAAAACAAGAAATACCTGGAAAAAACGTGATGATGTACCCACAGTGCATACTTTTGACGGACCCCGCTATCCCAAAAACAAGAAATACCTGAAAAAAACGTGATGATGTACCCACACTGCATACTTTTGACGGACCCCGCTACCCCAAAAACAAGAAATACCTGAAAAAACGTGATGATGACGGACCCCGCTACCCCAAAAACAAGAAATACCTGAAAAAATGTGATGATGTCATCATCACGTTTTTTCAGGTATTTCTTGTTTTTGGAGTAGCGGGGTCCGTCAAAAGTATGCAGTGCGGGTACTCGTTGGATGCGGAATTAAATCCAACGAGCTCTCCCTCTTGAAATTTGAGTGAAAACACAGGGAGATAAGTCGAAAATACGAACAAAAAAAGTAGTTTTCTTTTATGACAAATATGTCAATTCAACCATTATGGTTGATTCATTTTATTGAAATTCTATTGTTTCTTGAATTCCAACTCACAAAATTTATTGTTGGCCTGTTTTCTTATAAGGCCCATTTGAGACCCTAAATTTCCTCTAATCTGAAAATGAATGATGCTCCCGTTGAAGCTCCGCATGCCCACGATGGAAAGAACGATGGGCTATGCACTTTCCCCACTAGCAACCATGAGCCATGGACAAATGTATTCTTGTTATTGTAATGAATGGTACTCACAATGCGAACTCTCTAGAGTCCGAGTGTTCGATCATAAGAAGCCTACTGGACACACTCATTGAATTTGGGACGAAGATTGAACTTATTCACATAGGATTCAATGTATTTAATGAAATCCTCCTTGGTAGGATACATGGTGAAATCATCCGGAAATGACATTAAAGGCAGCTCACAGAACTTAATACCATATGTAAGACAACTTTGTCCTCCATCGAAACACACGCAATAAAATTTATTGATTACAGTCTCGTAACTAATCCTCTGCCCGAGTCTCGACCATGGTGTGCATGTGAAGAATTGTCCTTCCCTCTCGAATTTGATATGTTCCTCGCAAAGGTCGGTCGCCATTTAAATCCAAACATTACTGTATCACTTTGCCTTTCTGCATGACATTATTGCGTTTCAGTATTAAACCCTCACAAAAGCTATGGTGAGTTAGTTTTATTTCTTAAATTTAAACCTTGGAATGTTAAGATAGTTACGCTTAGAACTTTCGCTTAATAAGTATCATATATTCTACTCAATAAACTATGAAATTATAAAACAACTTAGGAAAATGATCATAGATCTACTCATTTACAGTCTATAATAAGACTTATGAATTAATAAAAAATATACTTTTAAAAACTATTAACATTTAATTTAATTTATTTTTTGATGTAATTTTGATAAAAACATATCAATATAATAAGACTTATGGATTAATAAAAAATATACTTTTAAAAACTATTAACATTTATTTTAATTTAATTTTTTTCATGTATCTTAACAATACATAGAAAGTACTTTTCAAAATTATTAAAATTAAACTTATTCTTATAAATAAAATCCAAAAATAGTTATTTAGTAAGAACAACTTTAATATTAAAGTAATGAAACTAAACTAAGGTCATTAACCTCAAAGGCTTCATGGTGATGACCTAGGTTAAAATTAGAGGTTTTGTTATTATATTGGACCTCCTTATATTTCCAAGTATTTAAGAGGAGACATCTATTGGGTTATTTAGGGGTAAGTCAATATAAACGGTCTCTATATATGGAACCACATAATTCAACAAAAATACTAGAAAAATAAACTCCAAAGTTTGTAAGTTGTTGAAGTTGACATGTATGCCTCAATCCTGTCAACCTATTATAGAAACCACCATCTAGGAGGATATGAGAAAAAATGTTGATGTAATTTTGATAAAAACATATCATAGAAAGAAAATGTCATAGTATTCTTTTGAAAAAGTTATATATATTTATATATATGTGTGTGTGATTTTATTTATTTACTATTACCAAGCATCTCAAGTTTTTTTCATGTATCTTAACAATACATAGAAAGCATTTTTCAAAATTATTAAAATAAGACTTATTCTTATTGAATAAAATCCAAAAATAGTTATTTAGTAAGAACAACTTTAATATTAAAATAATGAAACTAAACTAAGGTCATTAACCTCACAGGCTTCATGGTGATGACCTAGGTTACAATTAGATGTTTTGTCATTATATTGGACCTCCTTATATTTCCAAGTATTTAAGGAGAGACATCTATCGTGTTATTTAGGGGTAAGTCATTATAAACGGTCTCTATACATGGAATCACATAATTCAACAAAAGGACTAGAAAAATAAACTCCAAAGTTTGTAAGTTGTTGAAGTTGACATGTATGCCTCAATCATGTCAACCTATTATAGAGACCACCATCTAAGAGAAGATGAGAAAAAATGTTGATGTAATTTTTGATAAAAACATATCATAGAAAGAAACCTTAAAAATAAAAAATAAAAAACAAAAAACTATACTTTCAAAAACCACATTGCAACTACACCCACATGAAAATCAACAAATATCACACTAAATGTAAATGGGGCTTGAAATTAAGTAATTTCCTTTACTATTGGCATCCTTGGTCATTGTAAACTATCGACGCTATGTAATAAGATACACAATTATTAAAATTACATTGTAGTTGTAAGCAATTGAACATTTGAAATTATATGAGTTATAACCATATATTTATACTTTCTAAATAATATGATCCAATATAATAAAAAAATGAATATCGCACCATAATTGAATTATTTCTCCTTAATAATGCATGATCACATGAACGTTTACATTTTGACACATATAACATGTCCACTAATCTTTTGAAAATGATCATATAACTACTCATTTACAGTCTATAATAAGACTTATGAATTAATAAAAAATATACTTTTAAAAACTATTAACATTTAATTTTTTTTATTTTTTTTTATGTAATTTTGATAAAAACATATCATAAAAAAAAATGTCATAGTATTCTTTTGAAAAAGTAATATATATATATATATATATGATTTTATATATATATATATATATATATATATATATATTTACTATTAGTAAGCATGTCAAGTTTTTTTCATGTATCTTAACAATATATAGAAAGTATTTTTCAAAATTATTAAAATAAAACTTATTTTTATTGAATAAAATCCAAAAAATAGTTATTTAGTAAGAACAACTTTAATATTAAAGTAATGAAAGTAAACTAAGGTGATTAACCTCAAAGAATTTATGGTGATGACCTAGGTTACAATGAGAGGTTTTGTTATTATATTGGACCTCCTTATATTTCCAAGTATTTAAGGGGAGACATCTATCGAGTTATTTAGGGGTAAGTCAATATAAATGGTCTCTATACATGGAATCACATAATTCAACAAAAAGATTAGAAAAATAAACTCCAAAGTTCGTAAGTTGTTGAAGTTGACATGTATGCCTCAATCCTGCCAACCTATTATAGAGACCACCATCTAGGAGAAGATGAGAAAAAATGTTGATGTAATTTTGATAAAAACATATCATAGAAAGAAACCTTAAAAATAAAAAATAAAAAATAAAAAACTATACTTTCAAAACCCACATTTTGCAACTACACCCACATGAAAATCAACAAATATCGCACTAAATGTAAATGGGGCTTGAAATTAAGTAATTTCCTTTACTATTGTTAGCCTTGGTCATTGTAAACTATCGACACTATGTAATAAGATACAAAATTATTAAAATTACATTGTAGTTGTAAGCAATTAAACATTTGAAATTATATGAGTTATAATCATATATTTACACTTTCTAAATAATATGATCCAATATAATCCAAAAATAAATATCATGCCAAAATTGAATTATTTCTCCTTAATAATGCATGATCACATGAACTTTTACCTTTTGACACATGTAATGTCCACTAATCTTGTGTGAAGTTAATTTAATATAAAGAGCATGGTTTAATGTATAATTCCAATATATTTCAACAAATAAGAAGATATCCAATAGAGTTACAATCTTCAATATTTTCATATCGAGTAGTTGAGTTGCAATCTTCTATAACCTATAGAGACGATAAAAAAACTAAGCGATAGGTATAAAAAGAAATCATTATCAATCCCAATAAGTACCCTTGTAATTTTCTTTAATAAATAAGGTTATTGTCAAACCTTTATGTTGCTTTGCCCTATATCTTTTACACCTTCCGAGATTATATTCATTGAGTGAAGCAAAGAGAAAGTTCCGAGATTATATTCATTGAGTGAAAAAGACTGAAAGTTTGAAAATAAGAACAAACTTTTCTTATTTTTTTTTGTAAATATAAAATTATTGTAATCAAATACACTCTCGTGTTATATAAATGAATATATACTTTGTTTTAATAATATAATTATTGTAATCCACAAACACTAAGTTAATATAATCAATTATATTACTAATACTAAGTTAATATAAGAAATTATATTACTAATACTAAGTTTATCATGCTTTCAACGTAATATAACATTTAATATATATTTTACCATATAGTTTTAAACTTGATATTTTTTAAATCTACATGAATAAGATATAAATCCATGTGTTAGTAAGAAATAATTCCTCTTTATGGAAATTGTTATTGTTTTTAGATGAATGGCTATAGTTTTAATATATAGTTTCAAACTTGAATTTTTTTCAATCTCTATAAAATATATCTATGTTGTTTAGTCTTTTCCTCTTTAGTCTTTCTCTCTCAGTATATAAGTGGTGTGTCTGTATTAAACTTTGAATTATTAATATACTAAAGAGTTAAACTATGAAGCACTGCCTAAACTAATAAACATTGTTGTTTATGCACATCAGATTTTACATTTTGAAAGAAACATGACAATACCGCGCAACAAATCCAACAAAATTTGCCCAATGGTTTTGGGACTCAGATTTCCATATCTTCGCAACTATTCAATTTAGTACTAAATACATCCAGAACAAGACAAGAGTTTGAGAGAGCTTGGGAAGCATTAGCTCAACACGAAGAACTTATTGACCAAATTAGAAATGCAAGACAAATAAATTATATATATATATATATATATATATATATATATATATATATATTCTCTTACCTATTTATATTACCTACTTTTTTTGTAGCTATTGTTTTTTTTCAAAATACTATGTAGAAATTTCCCTTCATGGATATGTATTACAGAACTGTTTAAATGTTAAACTATGTCATTTTTTTATTCATGCTTTGTAATTTTCTTGTGTAAGATTGTGTGTTGGAGAACTAATACATCCTTAGTACATAGTTTTTACCGTAGGATAGCTTTCAATTGCCTTCATGCAATGATATCCTATGGTTTAAGACTTAGGAGAGTTGATTCAACATTATAACTGGTTATTTTGGCCTATTCACACCTACAGCAGTGCCCTAATTGGTCAACCCAACACATGTGTACCTCATTTAATGTCTTGGGGCACCACCTCCTTGATTTGTGGGGCCCTGGTTTGACTAAGTGTGCTAGGGGGTGAATCTGGCCTATTTTAGCTCTCTAAGGAGCATTTATTGCCACCTAGAGCACCCCACTCACCTCAATATTCTCACCCACACCTACCTAGGACCCATTAATGACCCAACACACTTCACATGAGGTTTCGTGACTGTTTGGACTTAGTTGGAGCTCCTTTGGTCCACCTAGGGGGGTTGGGGGTCAATTTTCACCATGACACTTGTACTTTCCTAATTGGCTTCTAGAGCCACTCAAATTTCCTCCAATGTATTATAAATGTGTAACATAACATATAAATGGTGTATGATAATAATATGATCAGAAACTAGCACCATTCATATGTGTTATTTCATGTATTTTCTGTCTCTTTGATTGTTTCTCTTGCACATTTTGTCAAACACTTCATGTGTGAAATATGTTCTAGCTCCTAGATCTGATTAAGAAGTAAATTCTTACATGGTATCAGAGCTAGTTGGAGCTGCAAACAAATCCTATGAGGTTTGAGTTGCTGTTTAGGGCATATTTCCAAAAAACTTGAGTGTTTACTTGCAGGTTTAACAACATTTTTGTCACAGGTTGCATAGGTAGGATGGAGCAAAATCGAGCTCTACTTACTCCATTCAATTATTTTGAATGGAAGGCTGAAATGGTCTTCCATCTGAGGTCCAAGGGCCTTTACCAGGTCACTATGGGAACTGAAACCGAGCCAAATTCTGCTGTGCAGAAAGCTAAGTATTTTAATAGGCTTGATGAGGCCTTTGGCATGCTCTGCCTCAGCACTTCAAGAGAACTTCTCTTTCACATAGAAAGTCTTGGCACATCGAATGAAGTTTGGGTCAAGTTTGAGTCACTATTCGGGAAGACATATGAAATGAGAGGCCATCATCTTGAGAATGAGCTAATCTCACTGAGCCCAGCTCACTATGAGACCATTGAATATTTATTCACAAAGTTTAAAGTGCTGGTACTTCAACTAAAACAATGTGGCATAGAGAAGAAACATGATCATATTATCTTGTCCATCCTTTCTAAGTTGGGGCCAGCGTATTATGTATATTTTTTGACATTTCACTCTAGCAAACTGACAACCAGAAATTGGAAGATGCTTGCGATGGCAGATTTCATGGAGTCTTTGACTCATGAGAAGGACAATCTCATACAAATGGGTACCATCATAAAATCCAAGGATCAAGCTCTTGTTTCTAGTATATCAAATCAATCTCAGAGAAAGAAGAAATATTTGAAGAAAAGGGAGAAAGAGAAGAAGGAATCAAGTTCAGAAAGCTCTAGTTCTACTGATGGGAGCTCGAAATCTAGGAGGAGAAACAAGAGAGAAAGACCCACATGTGATTATTGCAGGGGTTCACGTCTTGAGAGAGATTGCTTAAAAAATAAAATGGACATCATGACTAAGCTCCTTGAGGAGAACCACATTGCTGTTCCAGAATTTGCAAAAAGATGGGAGCGCAAGCAAGGAAATGGTAAGGTCGAGCATGCATTGGGTGCATGGATAAAAACCAATTATGATTTCTCTATTTTTGATAACTCTGTCTCTGATTCACATTCTGATATATCCAAACCTGAAGCATCCATCCCTTCCTTGAAAAAATTCCCAATCAGTTCATCAAAGCTTCTTCCCAAAACTAGTCATTTTTAACTAACCTTTAATGTTCCTTTTGAAAGCTCTTCCAAAATCCATTCAGATCTTTCCATTTCTGGTTTTGAAGATGATATATAGGCTGATATATATCCTATGACAATAATTGACTCATTTTCCCAACCATCTCATGACCAAAAGACCCATCAACCCTCAAGTTCACTAGTTGGAAATTCAGAAAATTGTCTAGTTTCCAATGCTATGTCTCTTGTATATGTTGTTGTTATGTCTTGTATGTATTTCATTGGTTGGAAATCCATATCATTGGCCTTCATGGGACTTCTGTTCCATATTTCCTGACTTTCCTTCACCATTCATGGTTCGAATCTCAAGTCTCCAAACCTTCCAAGTTCACTCAATTGTAATTGTGATCTAGTTGCTCACTCTTCTCTTCCTATGGATCCATTCGCTCATGGAGACACTATACCTCTGATATTTTCTGTTGTGTATGACATATATTCTGATATTTTATATCCTCATGATCTTTGTTACAAAGTTGTGAAGGTGCTTCATCATATGGGGAGAAAGATTCATGGATTTATTCATGATATGACAACTACACATAATGCAGATTTTGTTGAATCTTTTGATGTTATTTGGGAAAGAGTTTGCATAGATATCTTTTCCATGGTTGATTATGCTGTTAGATCAGAGTATGCTTGCAGCAAAAGAAATTATTATGATTCCCCTCCATCATCAAGTGATGACCATCAAAGGGCCTCTCCACATGATCTTTGTTTACAGCACTTTGATGCATTGATGCATGATCTTGGCATCCACAACATCTTCACCAAGTCCATCACCAAGAAGTTGTTCTTTCAACTCATTCAAGTGAGGAA
The DNA here is from genome assembly GCA_001517045.1 of Pseudotsuga menziesii. Classification (NCBI taxonomy): domain Eukaryota; kingdom Viridiplantae; phylum Streptophyta; class Pinopsida; order Pinales; family Pinaceae; genus Pseudotsuga; species Pseudotsuga menziesii. The sequence goes on along the minus strand of LPNX010008598.1, from coordinate 198,753 downwards.
GAGGACCTGCTGCAGACATTTTGATCTCTGTCGTATCCATTTTTGAGGGGAATTTTTTCCCATGAGGTTTTCCTCCTTACCTCGATTACATGGATGAATAAAAATTCTGTTGTAAAAGGTGACTTGTGCCTTAGTGGCCAAGGCCTTGATAAATATTTTTGATTAAATTTACTAAGTATATATTAAGGGGGGGGTGTTGGAGCATTAATACATCCTTAGTACATAGTTTTTACCTTAGGCTAGCTTTATTTTCCTTCATGCAATGATATCCTATGTTTTAAGACTTAGGAGAGCTGATTCAACATTATAACTGGTTATTTTGGCTTGTTCACACCTACAGCATCGCCCTAATTGCTCAACCCAACACATGTGTACCTCATTTAATGTCTTGGGGTTCCACCTCCTTGATTTTTTGGGCCCTGGTTTGACTAAGTGCGCTAGGGGGTGAATCTGACCTATTTTAGCTCTCCAAGGAGCATTTATTGCCACCTAGAGCACCCCACTCACCCCAATATTCTCACCCACATTTTCCTAGGACCCATTAATGACCCAACACACTTCATATGAGGTTTCGTGACTGTTTGGGCTTAGTTGGAGCTCCTTTGGTCCACCTAGGGGGGTTGGGGGTCAATTTTCACCATGACACTTGTACTTTCCCAATTGGCTTCTAGAGCCACTCAAATTTCCTCCAATGTATTATAAATGTGTAACATAACATCTAAATGGTGTATGATAATAATATGATCATAAACTAGCACCATTCATATGTGCTATTTCATGTATTTTATGTCTCTTTGATTGTTTCTCTTGCACATTTTGTCAAACACTTAATGTGTGAAGTACGTTCTAGCTCCTAGATTTGATTAAGAAGTAAATTCTTACATTGTGACTACATCCTTATATATATGGTTTATGCTTCACAATTTGATATCGTCAAAATCACAATTTATGAATCAGAGTCATTTGTCACTTTTATCTAAAGATTTAAGTCTAGAGTCCCATGGTATTCATAAATTATAAATTTATGAATACCATTTGAGAGAGATGTGTCATGATGTCAGAAGTCAAGAGACATGTGCTCAGCCAATTGGTGAGGCCCCTCTTACACATCCAATTTTTGGATGTTAGACTGATAAATGACATGTTAATGACCTCAATAATTATAATCATGAGAAAACTGAAAATGATACATTAGGTTTTATTTAACGTATATGTGGCCCAACCATAAACACATTTGGATGTAGAACTCACATTTATAAATGAATAGTTGAGGGCTCTCATTTAGCATTCCATTGTTAGATGTTAGAGACATAGGATACATATCATTGACATGTCGTTTATCATTCTAACATCCACTTTTGCAAGTTAGAGTCATAAACCACATGTCAATGACCTCAAAAATGCAATTGGTAGATCAAATTTTTCTTTGACATAGATGCTGGTTAATGTGAATAAATGAAGTTCTATTGCATCTATAAAAAGTATAAAATAAATATTGTTTCAATTTTATTGGTTTTGTTCATAGTCATATGTTTTTTCATTGCTTTTTTATATACCTACAAATGGATCTTGCCATCTGGAGTTTGTTTCCAATGAAGATATTGGAATTGATTTTGTCGTGGGTTCCTTTTTCGACTTTGATCTAGTTAGGATCAATTTCTAAACATTTCCAACAACTTTTGTGGCAACCAACACTTACAACTTCTTGGTTGAACAATCACATAACTTAAGTTGGGTTTTTTGTTGAAGTCTAGAGACCATACCAGATCGAAATACTATATAAATTTATCAATTCTATAGAACATACGTATTTTCTGCTTAGTACTAGTCCAGAAAACAATTATTCAATTGAATGCATGGCTGGTTCAATTATTTTGTTGTCGAAATTTTGTTCATTGCCAGGTCATAAGAGATACTATATTATGAACCCATTTGAAAGACGTTTTTTATATACAAGAGTGATTGAAATAGGAGTACATGGTTTCTTCACACTCATAAGCAACATCAGTGATCATAAACACAGATGGATAGTTGTCCGTCATGTAGAGAATGAACATGGTTCCAAATTCTTTGTGTCCAATAATGTCAATAGAGACTGCAGAGAAATTGATGTAACTGGTTTCATCCCAACCCCTCCTAAGAATGTAGTTTTTTTAATGGAAAACTATATTGGCTGCATATGAGAATCATTTCAAAGGAAGACGCTTTATATTCCTATACTATGTGGTCACTTGACATTGGATTGAACAAATGGGCTGGTCATGCAATTCATACAGGACGCATCAGACGATCCATGTGTTTGTCTATACATCAAAACCAGTTGTTATGTCTTGTGAGCGATGGTAGGACAACTATATGGTCCATAACTGAAATGAAATATTTGAGACTTGATGCATCTACAGTTCGAGAGGTGCATGGATTTTGGATATTTGGAAGAGATTTGAGATGGACCCTTTTAGAAGATATGACATTCCATATAAATACACATTGTCGGAGGTATCTTCCATTTCGAGCTATGGGGAGTTTTATTCTGATGTGTAGGTATGGTCAAATCTCGTACATATATTATGACCTCAACACTTGCAGGGTTACTCATGTAGGACCCGATGAAGGATCATTGCTCCGAATTCATCGATTGCCTATGCCAATAGACAATCAATGTACCAACATTATAATGTCTAGAAAAATTTCCCTCTAACTCCAAGCATGAAAGTATTCGACGATTTACTCCCTTTTCCTACAAATTGGGATGAGTCGTTGGAGAATTATGGCATGTAAACAATATGCAAAAAATATGTTTTTTTTGTATATTTTGTGAATTTTTATCATCTTTTTATATTATCTACGTCCATGTAATCATTATCAATATCTAAATTATATTGCACCAAAAAATATCCATTGTGGATGTTATGTTTTTTTGTAGTGTATGTATTTTTTTGCGATCATCTTTACATTTCGTAATTTTATATTGTACTTCAATTGTACAAGTAACATGCAAAAAAATGTTTTGCTTAGTCTAACACTTTTAAATTATAATTATTCCTACAAAAACAAACCTATGTTTTATCAGTATTTTAAAATAAAGGGATATTTACATTAATCCATCTGCTAACATATTCTCTTATTTTGTATTATAGAAATGGATATGGTCCTTGCAATTTGGAAATCTTTTTCCAATAGACATACTTGAAATTATCTTTCTTTGGTTGCCTTTATCGATGATTATCCGTTTGAAAATGGTTTGCAAAGGATGGATTTGTATTGTGTCCGAAAACAATTTCATCTCACAATGGAAACACAATCAAACGAAAGAAAATGGAGTTTTGGTTGGTTTTGGCTCTTGTTGTAGACATCGATTCGTTGGCCATTACATTAGCCAAATAGGAAATTTTTCATCTCTGTCTATGCCACTCTTAAAAAACGAATACAAAATTGAATCCACGTGTGGTTCAATTGTTGCAGTTTCGTCCTCCAGTATCTTATATTGAAAAAGAAACTACTACATCATCAATCCATTCACAAAGACTTGTACATTTGTAGGGTCTTTTGGTCTTGGTGATTGGGGTTTCTTTACATTGTTGAGAAATGGTCAACAACAAAAATACCATTGGGAAGCATTGAAACATGTTTATACAGAATTTAAAACAAAATATTTTATTTCCAGCAGTATTCATATGTAGTGGAGACAAACATGTCCTATAGATGGCGATGTTCTGCGGCCCAAAAATCCCATATTGTATAATCAAACAATGTTATGGGTGGATAGTCATGTGGTTTGTAGAGCTAATCATATATGTATATACAACCTATGTTTGATAGATCTTGAGAATAACAAATGGGGGTTCAAGTTTCTTCCACACTCGAATTCAACGTTATCGATTAGCCTAGCATGTTATCACATTGAAATTCTTTGTTTTATCAATGATGGGAGAACTATAGTGTGTTCTATAGAACAAACAAAAAATCAAAATGATTCAACAAATTCTTCGATAAGCAATGGATGTTTCGAAGGTGGATTGCAATGGAGTATCATGTCTAATTTGACCTCGGGCATCAATGACAAATGCAGTTGATATTTTCCTGTTGCGGCACTTGATAATTACATGCTCATGTGCAAATACGACATCTTACTTTTCTCTTCTATGAATTAACCAACGCACATTCTAATTTTGTAAGTGAAGATAGAATGTTGGATTCTGCATTATCCAAACTTGAAAATCCAACACAACTAAGTGTTGTTGAGCTTGTAGACAACATATCCATCATTCTAAGTTGCCCAAACATGGATTCAATTGATTATGTGTTTTCAATGGGATAATATAAACATATATGGCATGTTAATTGCATGTTACTTGCATGTATGTTATGGAAGTTGACATGTTTGGATGGTTCATAATCATACTTATTCAAAATATTTCTTTCCAACAAACTTTACCGGAGTTTTGGAAATCGGTGCTACATATGGTGTTAGCACTCCAGGAAACTCTTATAGGCTGTAACTTGAAGATGCCTGGTAACTTAAATATTCTTTCAATGGTTCACTTAATGATGGGTAATATTGGATCAAAATGGATATCTAACTCACTAAATGGTATACTAAAGACAGTCTTAAGTACATTCAAACAACAAGGCCTTCAAGAGCTACTGTCAGATAGGTAATAGATAAATATGGATGAAGAAACTGGATTTATTAACCAGGACACATACATACAACCATATATATATGATGGGACAATAAAACTAGTATGATTACTTATGATCCTTTGCTCACTAATTAGATGGTAAGATGACAATCACCAATAGATTATGTAAACATAGATAAAGAACAGAAGTTCACTCATAAGAATAGAACAGAAATGTAAAAGAAGATTTGACAAATAACAATGAAAGAAGCTTGCATACTGAATATATTATAGAAAGTGTCTTTATCACAACAACAGTGTATCTAGAACTCCAAATCAACCTATATTGCTTAGAAAGCATAGGATTTATATCCTTTACATAAATAACTGAGATCCTATGAAGGAGGGTCGAAAAACTAAAAATAGCATAAAATCAAACTAATTACAAAATAATAGGATCATATCCTATATTAAAGAAGTCGAATCCTTATCCAAAATATAAGATCTTCGACAGTTGCTTTACATGCTGTAGGAATCTTCCTTAATTTCTATTCACCATCTGGACTATGAGTCATTGCTTCAAGAGATGAATACAAGGTCAAGGTTGACCAAATATTCCACCTGTAAGAAAATCCTCGGTTTGCAGCGTAATACATTGCAAAAACTTGATTATGATGCCTTTAATTATTTTCTTATCATTCTAAACCACCCTCGAGTCACCTGAATCAATAAAACTAAGATTTGTGCCTTTCTTCCCCGTTTTGCACTTTTGGTGGCTAGAAGAGCCAAAATTCGATCCTATAAGCCACCAAAAGCTCTGCTTTATGTCGCTAAAGATACCTGTGAAAGCCTGATTAGCCACCAAAAAGGTATTCTTTATAAGACTCCTTCAAAAACGTAATTTCCAGAAAACGGGTTTGCTATCGATGCTTTTGGTGTTATGCTCAAAAATTATAGACTTGGAGATTTGCACGCAGCTGCTTAGCTTGGCAATTAATAGTTTTAGCTTGGATGAGTCACCTACCAAACATATACACCTATAAGCTCGGTGACCTATGATCTCTGCAACTTTTCTTGAACATCTGAAGCATTAGATTTGTTATCAACAAACTTTCAAAACCCTACAGCTATCACTTATTTAAACAATTCAAAGATCTAACACCCAAGCCTTTCTCCAAATCTATCTTTGTGCGCCATATGGGTTATCAGAGAAGTGATTTGCAAAATCTTGGGTGGAAATTACATCTTGACACATACCGAATCACGTGGCTCTGAAACCTCTAGCACTTGGCATTTTAACTATGTTAACTTGTGGCTTATGAAGGACGTCTTGACCGCTTCAACCTTCCTATGATTCGGTGGCTAAAATAGCCTCGAATTTCATATTTAAGCTGCCAAAAGTTAGGATTTTCGGTCATTAGAGGAATTTTGAGGTCTAAAATGGGCCTCCTAAGGAAAATAATAAAATAATAGTTAAAATAATAAAATAATATTTATTAATTTTGGAGGAAAAAAGAAAAAAACTACTTTTTGTGTTCATATTTTCAACATATCTCCCCGTGTTTTTACTCAAATTTTGATCGGGAGAGCTCCTTGGATGCAAAATTTGATTCTGCATCCAAAGAGTACCCACACTACATACTTTTGACGGTCTCTGCTATCCCAAAAACAAGAAATACCTGAAAAAACGTGATGATGGCATTATCATCACATTTTTTCAGGTATTTCTTGTTTTTGGGGTACCGGGGTCCGTAAAAAATATGCAGTGTGGGTACTCTTTGGATGCGGAATCAAATTCCGCATCCAAGGATCTCTCCTAATCGAAATTTGAGTAAAAACATAGGGAGATATGTCGAAAATACGAACAAAAAAATAGTTTTTTTTTTGTGACAAATATGTCAATTCAACCATTATGGTTGACTCATATTATTGGAATTCTATTGGTTCTTGAATTCCAACTCACAAGAACTTATTCTTGGCGTGTTTTCTTATAGGGCCCATTTTAGACCCCAAATTTCCTCTAATGGGCTAATGAATAGTTGAAATGTTCACCTAAGCCACCAAAACTTGAGTTTTGATTTTCTTGGAGAAAAACAAAGTCCAATGTTTTTCAAACTTTACTACACACATAAATCTCTGAAAAATAAGCCTTAAAAAATTTAATGAAGTTTTTCCTAATGAATTTCTACCTCTTAATAAAATAAATTTGACTAATTTATTTAAAGAGATACCATCTGGCTCCTACTCGGGGATGGAATCCTCCCTGTGAGGTTCCAAGAACCATAGATCTGATTCCTTTCCTGTAAAACAAAAAATTCAAACCTATTTTCTAGTGTTCCATTGGGCATGGAGTCATCTTTCCTTTACAATTGATCCCCTCGAAACCTGTAGCCTACCTGTAGCTTGCTCTGCTTATTTTAGAAAAAGACAACTGAACATAATCTATCTGCTCATATGAAAAGCTTTTATTCTCCTACCTACTCGTACAATAACCAACTGCACTGCTTCTTATCAAGTGAACTCATGCTTCCAATGAAGCCATGTCAGAAACTTATCTACTGAACCTGATCTTGATCTTAATCCCATAAATAAAGGACTGTACATCGAACAGGAAAGTGGTTTGAACATATGATAAAGCCAACTTTTATCTGACAAAAATATTTTAACATATATACTACTCAAAGATTCCAAATAGTTTGCGATAAGGTCATAAAATCCAACAGGAAATACCTATTTATGTTGCTGTTACAACTGACTAAAATGCTTTTGCTGATGGTTATCACTGATCTCAATGCTGAATGTGGACCGCTCAGCTTTTGTCAGAGAGTCATATAGGATGGATTGCTAATTTGATCTTTTCAGCTCATCATCTTCCTCTTTATATCTACTGCACTCTCCTTTTGTCTGCAAATCAAAAAACTGAGGGCTTCCCTTACTATCTAATGCATATTCAAATATGTCACATGCTGAAATAAAAATCTATTCATTATCTTTTGGTTTTTCAAAAGGAACAAACTAATCTTCTTGACACTCTAAGTCAGCAGATGCATTTGGTACAATGTCAAAAACATCTACACTATAATTAACATCCTGAAGATCATTAATATATCGATCACAAAAAGAAGTGTCCCCTATTGCAGCATACTCCTCATAACTATCATTAACCACATCATGCATACATTTCTGATCATCCCTTTGCTGAAAAGTAGAACTAGATGAAAATCTAGTAGTCAACAACCCTTTATAAACCTCAAAATATTCTTCCTTGTCGCTATATTTATCAAATATGGGAACGTCATGATAAAAATATAATGACATGGAAGAAGGTTCTTGCATGAAATTATCAGTAATGGGTTCTTGAAATAGATTTGGAAAAATATTAGCAGGTTCCTCATCATAATCAGCTTTCTCATCCAAATTTGAATTATCATATTCACAAGGGGAAGGAGGATCTTCTTGATGCTCTAGCTAGAGATTAGACAGTCCCTAGAAATCTTGTTCCTCCTGACAACTATAACTTCCCTTGACATGCAAATCTAGAAACTGAGGGTTAGCCTTACAGGTTTCAATGAACATTTGACCAATAGAAAGCTGATCATCTCCATGTGTACCTAAAGAAGATATTTCTTCAGATTCATAAAAATCAGAAATAGAGGTAATAGAGAAGCCCTTAGCTTCTTCATTACTCCTTTCTAATTCATATTTATGAGGAGGCACATCACAGTGAACATCCTTTGAAATATGATGTAAATTGTGAGGATAAGATTCTTCTCGATTTAGATATTCAACTTTAGAATGCAATTTATATTCCTCACAGCAATTATCAAATGCAAACTCATCTGAATATTACCTTTTATAGTGCTCAGTGAATACTTTGTGAAAATCCTTCAAGGACGAAATACTGGAAGGAGGTAAAGAAAAATACCACTGACGTGCATCACCATACAATGAATGCATGAACATCTTCATACAGACATCTTCATGTTGTTGATATAGTAGATCCATGCATTCATGAAACTTGAGGAGGTGTTCTACAAGATTGTCTTATTTCTCCTCTTTGAAGACAGGTAGAAAATCTCCCCATTCAGACATATCAGGTACTGGATGTGGGAAACCAAGAACTGAAGAGAAGTCAAGAGGTGCAAACCTCTGAGCCAAAAGAGCAGCAAATGCTTTTGAAATCTAAATATTGTGGAGTCGCCACTGAATTCGTCCTTCATGGAGTCGCCAGATAGATGATTACAACCAGGATAATGTCCACACTTTGTCTATCATGAAAGTTGGATCTATGTCATCTCCCATGGAAGCTAAGCTTCAATATCCTCTCCTCAGTAATAGCGCCAATTTGTTTGCACTCTAGGAAGCTCTTCTAGGCTATAACTCGAAGATGCCTGGTAACTTAAATATTCTTTCAGCGGTTCACTCAATGATGGGTAATATTGGATCAAAATGAATATCTAACTCACTGAATGGTATACTCAAGATAGTCTTAAGTACATTCAGACAACAAGGCCTTCAAGAGCTACTGTCAGATAGGTAATAGATAAATATGGATGAAGCAACTGACTTTATTAACTAGGACACATACATACAACCATATATATATGATGGGCCAATAAAACTAGTATGATTACTTATGATCCTTTGCTCACTAATTAGATGGTAAGATGACAGTCACCAATAGATTATGTAAACATAGATAAAGAACAGAATTTCACTCATAAGAATAGAACATAAATGTAAAATAAGATCTAACAAATAACAATGAAAGAAACTTGCATACTGAATATATTATAGAAAGTGTCTTTATCACAACAACAATGTAGCTAGAACTCCAAATCGACCTATATTGCTTAGAAAGCATAGGCTTTATAGCCTTTACATAAATAATCGAGATCCTACGAAGGAGGGTCGAAAAACTAAAAATAGCATAAAATCAAACTAATTACAAAATAATAGGATCATATCCTAATATATTAACGAAGATGAATCCTTATCCAAAATCTAAGATCTTCGATAGTTTCTTTGCATGCTGTAGGAATCTTCCTTAATTTCTATCCACCATCTAGACTATGAGTCATTGCTTCAAGAGATGAAGACAAGGTCAAGGTTGACCAAATCTGCCACCTGTAAGAAAATCACCAGTTTGCAGTGCAATACACTGCAGAAACTTGATTATGATGCCTTTAATGATTTTCTTATAATTATAAACCACCCTCAAGTCACCTGAATCAATAAAACTCAGATTTGTGGCTTTTTGCCCTATTCAACACTTTCAGTGGCTAGAAGAGCCAAAATTCAAGCCTATAAGCCATCGAAAGCTTTGCTTTTAGTCGCTAAAGATACCTGTGAAAGCCTGATTAGCCACCAAAAAGGAATTCTTTATAAGACTCCTTCAAAATCTTAATTTCCAGAAAATGGGTTTGCTGTCGATGCTTCTGGTGTTAGGCTCGAAAATTACAGACTTGGAGATTTGTGCGCAGTTTCTTTGCTTGGAAATTAATAGTCTTAGCTTGGATGAGTCACCTACCAAACATATACACCTGTAAGCTCAGTGACCTGTGATCTCTGTAGCTTTTCTTGAACATCTAAAGCATTAGATTTGTTATCAACAAACTTTCAAAACCCTACAACTGTCACTTATTCAAACAATTCAAAGATCTAACACTCGATCCTTGCTCCAAATCTTTCTTTGTGCTCCGCATGAGTTATCAGAGAAGCAATCTGCAAAATCTTGGGTGGAAATTCCATCTTGACACATACCGAATTGCGTGGCCCTAAAACCTCTGGCACTTGGCATTTTAACTGTGTTAACTTGTGGCTTATGAAGGACGTGTTGACTACTTCAACCTTCCTGTGATTTCGGTGGCTAAAATGGCCCCTAATTTCATGTTTAAGCTACCAAAAGTTAGGCTTTTTGGTGGCTAATGAATAGTTGAAATGTTCGCCTAAGCCACCAAAACCTGAGTTTTGATTTTCTTGGAGAAAAACAAAGTCCAATGTTTTTCAAACTTTACTACATAACTAAAACTCTAAAAAATGAGCCTTAAAAAATTTAATAAAGTTTTTCCTAATGACTTTCTACCTCTTAATAAAATAAATTTGACTAATTTATTTAAGGAGATAACATATGGAATGTTACTTACTTGTACCTTATGCAAATCGACATCTTTACTACTTCATTATCATACTTATTGGATTTATCTCTTTCGAGTTTTGCCAATTTACATTCTCTTTGAAATAGAAATATATCATACATGCCATTTTTTTTATTTTCTTGGATACAAAACATGAGTACAATATTAGTTTATATCTTGGTGATATTTGACAATACAAATATTATAAGATAATATTTGAATAAAGTTCGAAACTTTTATGTATGTGTTTCTTTTTGCTATGACTATAACGTGAATTTGTACACTAATATGGTTTGAAAATAGCTATTTTTTATGTTCATGTAGATATGTCATCAGAGAAAAATAATAATTGCAGCAGTGAGAAGAACTTGATGGAAACATCGCGTCACACAAAAAATGAATACTCGTGAAAACACTATAAAAAAAAGATATTAATAGGAAACATCGTTTAATCTACAAAGAGAATAATGAGCAAATCAACAAACAAAGAAGAGAACGTCATGGTCATTCCTTTGTAAATGTCATTGATTCTCAGGGTGAGCCCACTAAATTCTAGACAATATCTGATATAACGAGGAGATCAAATCGCCGAAGTCAATTTCTATCATCAACGCCTACATATAGCGACAATTGTAATGAAAGGTTGAATGAAATTATTGAACCTTTCGTAAATCATACTTCTGACGAAATTTTTTATAATCATGGCACTAAGGTATAAGGATTACATGGCATTGTCTATATTTGAATAAGTATTTATGTGTACAATATAGATATACTTACATACATGTTCAATGTTTAGATAACTACTTACAACAATTGTCTGAATCGATCATTTGATGAGCGCAAAGAAGCTATGCATACAAATCAAAATGAAACAGTACAAAATGATAACACAAATATAGCCTAAAGAAGCAGTGGAATAAGAACAATTTCTCTTGGCACAACAAATGACACGAATTCCATGTCTACTATGAATGACTCATACACCCATGCACACAATGCATTATTAACGAATGGAGAACAAGGGTTTCAAAATCAACTCAAAACTGGTTTGCAAATTTCCAGTCCAACAAGAACTGTTTCTGTTGGAACAACCAAGGTATTGTTTCACCTATCCATGACAACAACCATGCATTTGACCTTAAACAAAATAAGGTAGTATTAGATACAATATTATTTCATCTTTGTGTGCAATAATTCAATGAGAAACCGTTTTGAAATTTCGGGATAGTAGCATCCATGGACAACAACTAGTCAGTGTTGGACATAATTGTTGAAACAACAGGATATCGATCAATGTCATTCTGTCTTCTGGTGACGAGGACTCTCTACAAAATGTCGGTCAAAATTATGTTGTGTGTAGCAAACCGAAGAACATGGACTTCAATCGGGAAAACAATTCTACACCAATGAATGATCAAGCAATAATTCAAAACCAAATCATGATCAGTAGCCCAAGTGGAGATGCACAAAGAACTATTTTTCTTGGAACATCAAAGGTATTACTCAGCCTATTCGTAAGCAAGTTCCATATTTTGATCTTACCAGAAGATTTGACATAATATTTAACAACTATATTTTCACTTTTCAGAATAATAGCACCGAGGCTTGTCGAGGACACAACATTCAAACCCCAAATAATCTTAATGATATGATGGAAACCAACCTTCAATATAATTTTTAGGATGAAATCCATATGGGTCACATTTCAGGTGATGTGTAATGTCCTCTTCCGATTAGGCCTTGAGGTCCAAAACTGCTAACCGATGTGATTCCTGTGGGTTCGAGCGGTTACTGACAGTTAGGGAATCAGCTAAGGACTGATGCCATCCATATAAAATCTAGGGCATCATCACTAGGTCAAGAAGGGCCACTGGGGCCAAAGGCCACCTTCATGCATGCCTTCCCAGCATTATTTAATGATGCATGCACTCATTAAGTCTCCATCCGCATGCATGCAAGTCAACTGCAAATTAGAAGATAAAGTGACCTAATTAGGTCAAATATTAGGGTTTTCACAGTTGAAAGTTATAAAAGGAGGATAAAGCGAAAGGAGACTTCACTTTTGATGATTATTATTTTGGGAGCTCTTGGATAGCAGCACAGTGTGCCGCACAACAGTTGGGGTTAGAGATGGAGTCTTCAGCTAGCGGGGTTTTGGAAATGAAACATCTGCCCTAGTATTATTTAGGGTAAGCCATACAGGTTCACCATTTTCTCTTACATTCATTCATAGTTATCCAGTATACAGTATAAATTGTTGCAGGAACACATGTGCAGCCGTAAGGGGGGGGTTTTCAGCCAGAAATCCCTAATCAGTTGCTGGGTCTTTAGATCTCAGTTTTACTCCGAAACTCAAGCACCATTCTCATCATTAGCATCTTACTGTATCAGACTGTGCTCATCCGGAGCAGTTATCAGTGATTTCGGGATCAAGGGGGAGTGAGCAGCTACCTCTATAGAACAATTCGCTAGCCTGCCTAGAGACCTTAGAAACTCCACATGTACTAGGAATTCTCTTTGGCACAGGAAGGTTATCAGTCCTACAAATCGGTAGCTTCATCGGACACCTCCTTCACTGAAAACGTCACCCTTATCTGATCTGGGTTCTTGTTGCTGGGGTTTCACCGGATGTAGAAGATATCTGTCCATCTCCGATTGAGTTCTTGATGCTTGCATACTCTCTCAGGAGTAGTCCAGTAGGCTTATTAATGGTAAGTGTTCATTCTATCTCACAAACCATAACCCTAATTTTTGCTATAAAATAGGGATTTTTGCATGGCAGTTTGCATGCCCAGTTGTATCAGCATATTTGCTTAGAAATAGAAAATATCAGGATTTGGGATATTACAGTGGTATTAGAGCTATCTTCTTGGCTAGCTGTGGGATTAAGAAATGAAAATTAGATGAATATAGAAGGAGACCCTTTTGTAACATATAGGAGGAGGAAGAGTAGATACACAGGGCAGTTTGAGGATATCCAACTAGAAGATACCAATTCAGATATGGAACAGACAGGTATACACTCGGATAGGGGAAAAGGAATGGGAGAAGAAGAGGATAGGATGGAGTTTCGCAGCTTAGTCTCTACATTGCAAGACTTAGCCAAAGGGAAAAAAGAGGTACTCAATGCAATCAACAGATTATCGGCGAAACCAGAAATAGGTATCAACAGTACACCTCCCTCACCGGTAGATTGGGGATCTACAAGCAGCAGTGGAAAGATTGCGTACACTAATATTCAAAATACTCCGCACATATATAGCAGACCTTCCAACAAGCCTACCATGCCTCACTTCTTAGCAGATACAGTAGGTGGTCCAGTCATGCAGGTAGAACCGAGCGAGCCTTTTGGGGCTTATTTACAGGAGTATAGAGACTTAGGGGATGAGTTTCATGCTGCGATGTATTTTTTAGATTTCTCCAACATGAAGAGCAGGAACAAGCCCATGAATTTCAACAAGGGTTTCAATCACAACTATGAGTTGCAGAAGACCTTGGGTAGGTTGACCATCCTGAACTTTGACGGGACTCGTGGAGGATCAGCGAGGATATGGGTTCAAAAGTTGGATACCTATTTCCAACTCAATCCCAGGACATAGACAGATGCAATTAAATTGGCTACACTTCACTTGGACAGAGAAGCTCATGAGTGGTGGTACCACGGATTGGTGACATTGGGTCACAACACCATACACTCCTATGGTGAGTTCACTCAGAAGCTCATAGAGAGGTTTGAGAGGAAGGGTCCAGAGATACATTTTAGGTAGTTGGCTCAACTCAAACAAACTGGTAGTGCAGAAGCCTTCATCTCAGAATTTTAGATGATGCAGTCATGGTAATAGATGTGTCAGAGAGCAGGTTGACTATGTTATTCACGGAGGCCCTCACAGAGCCACTACGGGGATGGGTGAAAGCCTACAAACCCCTCACTCTACAGGATTCCATTAGCAGAGCCAGAGATCTTCAGGATTCTGTCCCCAAAAACAAGTTCCCACTGAAAACCAATTTTCCTGTTAGGGACAAGGACAAGAAACCTTTCCAGCAGGATGTTCCCAAGAAAACATGGTTAGAGGACACTAGGAAAGATTTGAGAAGGAAGAAACTATGCTTCACTTGTCAGGAACCATGGGTACCAGGACACAGGTGTGCAGGGAAGGCGAAGGCTCACTACATTGAGGTATATTCAGAAAGTGATGAGGATGAATATGAGCAGGAAGCCACAGAAGAACTATAGGAAGCTGAGGAGGAATCACACCAGGGTGATACACCAGAGGGGGTCATTGCTACATTATCTGGAGTACCAAGATTCCATACTCTTAGGGTCAGGGGAGTAGTACAGGGTCACAGAGTCAGAGTATTGATTGATGGGGGAGCCACCCACAATTTCATTGACTCCGCTTAGGTAGCCAAGCGGGGTATTCAGACCGAGAAGTTCGAAGGATTCACTGTAGCAGTAGCCGGGAACTCCAGCATGGAGTGAAACTACTGGGTTCCAAAACTGAATGTCACCTTAGGTAACTATTAGATGACAGATTCTTTCTATGTAGTGAATGTACAGGATACTCATGTAGTATTGGGTGTTCAGTGGCTTTATTCTATAGGGAAATAGACTACAGACTACAGGGCAATGGAAATGGAATTCCAGGGGCCAGATGGCAAACGGATAGTTTTGAGGGGCATGAACACTTATCCCCCAAAACCGGTCTCATCTCATAGAATGGAGGCAGTACTCCGACAGGATGATATAGAATGGGCTGCAGAATGTTTGGTCACCTTTAGGAAACCCCTAGAGACCAGCACACAAGACCCAAGTGACATTTAAACCTTGCTACAGAAACATGAAAAGGTTTTTAGTGACCTTCCATCAGGTAGACCACCAGACCGAGGTTTTGAACACATCATCGAGCTAGAGGAGGGGACACAAGCAGTCATCACCACTCCTTATAGGCATCCCAAAAGATACAAGGATGAGATTGAGAAAACAATAAAAGAATTACTGGAGCTTTAATATATTTGGCCCAGTTCTAGCCCCTTCGCATCCTTAGTAGTATTGGTCAAAAAGAAGGATGGTACACTGCGAATGTGCATTGATTATTGAGCACTCAACAAAAATACCATTAAGAACAGGTATCCCATTCCTAGAATTGACGAACTCATGGATGAGCTTCGGGGAGCTAAATACTTCTCCAAGATTGATCTTCGCTCAGGATACCATCAGATCAGGGTAAGGGACCAAGACATCTCCAAAACAGCTTTTCACTGTCACTATGGTCACTATGAGTTTTTGGTCATGCCTTTTGGTCTTACCAATGCTCCAGCCACTTTCCAGTCATGCATGAACCACACCTTCAGAGCACAGCTACTTAATTTTTTGCTAGTATTCTTTGATGACATCCTGATTTACAGCAAAACATGGGAAGAGCATCTGAAACACCTAGACGAAGTACTGAGTATTTTAGAAGAACATTCGCTTTATGCGAAAATGTCCAAGTGTGAATTTGGCATGAAGGAAATACTGTACTTAGGACTCATAATCAATGCAGAAGGAGTACAAGTTGATATGGAGAAAATCCAAGATATCAAAGATTGGCCTGCGCCAAAAACAGTTATAGAATTTAGAGGATTCTTGGGCCTGTGCACTTATTACTGATGGTACGTTAAGGGATTCTCCCAATTTGTAGCACCCCTCATGGATCTCACAAAGAAGGGAGCGTTCACTTGGACAGAATTAGCACAAAAAAATTTCGAGGAGATGAAGGTTATTATGAGTTCCTGTCCAGTTTTAGCATTACAAGACTTCTCACAGCCCTTTGTAGTAGAATGTGATGCCTCAGGGGAAGGGTTAGGAGTAGTGTTGATGCAAAACCATCACCCTATTGCATTTGAGAGCCATAAACTGAAGAGCTACGAGTGCCACTACTCCATATATGACAAAGATATGCTAGCCATCTTACATGCTCTCACAAAATTCAGACAGTACCTGGTGGGCAGTAAGTTCAAAATCAAAACTGATCATAACAGCCTCAAGTATTTCCTGGAGCAGAAGGAACTGAATGAGCGACAACAGAAATGGGTCAGCAAAGTACAAGCCTATGTTTCGAGATCGAGTATGTAAAAGGTAAGAATAATGTAGTAGCTTATGCATTATCCAGGCGTCCCACCCCATTATCTCTCAATAGTATATCCATAGATTGGAGGGCGCTTCTCTTAGTAGAATACTCCAAAAATAAATTCGCTTGCGAATTATTGGACAGGCAAATTCAAGATGACAGGTATAGGATTGTTGATGACATCATCTATTACAAGAACATGATATACCTCATTCCAGAATCCACATTGAGGAAAAAGATCATTCAGGCAGCCCATGATTCTCCTTTATCAGTGCATCAAGGTTTCTTAAAGACCTACAGGCAGATCCGAGAGAGGTTCTCATGGAAGGGCCTCAAGGGGGAAATTATGCAGCATGTCCGGGAATGTAGCATATGTCAGCAAAACAAGATTGAGAACACCCATCCAATAGGGTTACTCCAGCCACTACCGATTCCAGAACAAAAGTGGGAAAGCATCTCCATGAACTTTATCTCAGGATTGCCGAAAGTCCAAGGGCGAGACTATTTATATGTAGTAGTTGACAGACTGACCAAATTTGCACATTTCTTTTTGATATCATCAGACTACTCGGTAGCTCAAGTAGCTGAGTTATTCTTCAGGGAGGTCTTTAGGTTACACAGGTTACCTAAGACCATTGTCAGTGATCGAGATAGCAGATTCACGGGTGCCTTCTGGCAGGAACTGTTCAGATTGGTGGGGACCAAACTGGCTACTAGTACGAGTTATCATCCCCAGAGTGATGGACAAACGGAAATAGTCAACAAGTGGATTGAATGATATTTAAGGAACTATGTAGCAGGGCAGCAGCGAACCTGGATCAAATGGCTACACCTAGGGGAGTATTGCTACAATACTACCTATCACATGTCTATTAGGATGACTCCTTTTAAGGAATTATATGGTTACGAGGCCTTGGACTATGCAGATTTGGAATTTGGAGATAGTAGGGTTCCTAAGGCTAAGGATTGGATACAGGACAATCAAGACATTCTGAAAATATTGAAGGAGAATTTACAAACAGCCCAGAATCAACAGAAGTTGTATGCCGACAAAAATAGGATTGAGTGGAGCTTTGAGGTAGGGGATTTGGTATACTTAAGGCTCCAACCTTACAGACAGTCCTCACTTAAGAAGAAAGGAGCATAGAAGTTAAAATCCTTCTTCTATGGACCATACAGAATAATCAAGAAGGTGGGAGAGGTGGCATATGAACTAGAACTTCCACAGGAAATCAAAATTCACAATGTGTTCCATGTATCTAATATGAGGAAGACCCTTGGGCAACACATTGCTCCATCTACAGAATTGCCTCCTTTAGATGGTGAAGGACTGCTGATACTGATTCCGGAACAGATCATACAGACTAGAGAAAGGAAGCTCAGGAACAGGGTAATAAGAGAGTACTTGGTTCAATGGAAAGAACTACCGCCAGAGGATGCCACCTGGGAAGGTGAACAAGTATTGCAGCATCCCAGTTTGAAGTTGCTTGAGGACAAGCAATCTCAAGCGGGGAGGACTGTAATTTCCTCTTCCAATTAGGCCTTGAGGCCCAAAATTGCTAACCTATGTGATTCCTGTGGGTTTGAGCGGTTACTGACAGTTAGGGAATCAGCTAAGGACTGATGCCATCCATAGAAAATCTAGGGCATCATCATTAGGTCAAGAAGGGCCACCGGGGCCAAAGGCCGCCTTCGTGCATGCCATCCAAGCATGATTTAATGATGCATGCACTCATTAAGTCTCCATCCGCATGCATGCAAGTCAACTGCAAATTAGAAGATAAAGTGACCTAATTAGGTCAAATATTAGGGTTTTTGCAGTTGAAAGTTATAAAAGGAGGATAATTCGAAAGGAGACTTCAATTTTTATGCTTATTATTTTGGGAGCTCTTATATAGCAGCATAGCAGTTCGGGTTGGAGACAGATTCTTCAGCTAGCGAGGTTTCGGCAGTGAAACATCTGCCCTATTCTCATTCAGGGTAAGCCATACAGGTTCACCATTTGCTCTTACATTCATTCATAGTTACACGTGTGTAGCCGTAAGGGGAGGGGTTTCAGCCAGAAAGCCCTAATTAGTTGCTGGGTATTTAGATCTCAGTTTTACTCCAAAACTCAGGCACCATTTTCATCATCAGCATCTTACTTCGGCATCCGGTAATTATTAGATCCGACCGTGCTCATCCAGAGCAGTTATCAGCGATTTCGGGATCAAGGGGGCGTGAGAAGCTGCCTCTCTGGAACAATTCACTAGCCTACATAGAGACCTCAGAAACTCCACATGTACCAGACATTCTCTTCGGCACGGGAAGGCTATCAGTCCTACAAATCGGTAGCTTCATCGGACACCTCCTTCACTGAAAATGTCACCCTTATCTGATCTAGGTTCTTGTTGCTAGGGTTTCACCGGATGTAGAAGATATTTGTCCATCTCCGATTCAGTTCTTGATGCTTGCATACTCTCTCAGGAGCAGTCCAGCCGGCTTATCAGTGGTAAGTGTTCATTCTATCTCACAAACCCTAACCCTAATTTTTGCTATAAAATAGGGATTTTTGCATGGCAGTTTGCATGCCCAGTTGTATCAGCATATTTGCTTAGAAATAGAAAATATCGAGATTTGTTATATTACATGATGGTACTCGACAAAGGCAAGTTAGGAATCTACATCATTGCAACAATAGAGGAGAAAGTTCATGTCGACATGTCTCGTCTCACTCCACATTGAATGATAGCTTCCATGCTCGAGATCATGGTTTAAATAAACATACATCAAGAAACATGGTTGAGTTTTTCCAACAAATGTCCTCTTTCCATCAAGCATTTCGTGCCCAAATTGATAAAATGTCAATTTTGAAAATGTGTAATGTTTTTCATGGATCATACCCTGGAATGAATGTTTTTAGACGAGGTGAAGGACCTATTTGTGTGAGATGTAGGAAAGAGTGTGGTATCTATCGTTTCTCTCAAGATAACTATTGTTCAGGATTAAGAACCCTTGTAACCTAGGGTCTGGAGTTACCAACTTACTACTAACCTTGCAAACAATCAGCTTTAACAGAGAATAGAAAGGAAATAGGAAGAAAGTCTTGACTTACCTGATTACCGACGGTTGATCCAAGCTTGATCTTCTTCCGTTCCTCTTCTCTCCAAAGCTTCCAGGGATGCACCTTTTTCACCTGAAAACAACAAATTCTCCAAGTACTATCTCATGCATGTATATATAAGAGGTTAGATAAACAATATTTCCATTACATAATCAAATATATTCATTAACCACAATACATGAAAAAGACTCAACACAATGTCGGAAGAATAATTCTCTTTATTAACAATCAGTGAATGAGATAAGAGTACAACCCAGCTTCTGAGACAAGGACTCCTCTGCAACCAAAGGACTCTGAGTTGTGCTGCTCCAAGACTTCTGAAGATATACCACCAGCATAACTTTTCTCTCCAATCTTGATTGATTAATGCCCTCCCCAACGCCTCTATTTATACTTTGGGAAATAGAGTGGTTTCGAAGGTTGGGGTGGTTGAAATAGTTAGGATAGTTAATGATTAAGACCTAACTAATCTCCATTAATCATGTTTTATATTTTTTAAGGTCGAATCAATATGTATGTGACTATTGATATAGGCAACTCGTGTATGAAACATGAGTTGCTTAACAGAAGCTTGCGTATGCTGATGTACGCAGGTTGCAATGTAGATAGTCGTGTACAGTATGCGAGTTGAAATGGAGATAGTCACGTACGTACGATAGTTGCAATGGAGATAGTCGCATACGCAACTCAACACTTAGAAAAATTATATGGAAAGCTGGTTCAAGGGTAAATGCATCCCAATTCATGCCCATCTATAGTGTTTTGGCAAACTTCAATCCTAAAATGTCCTTTTGTGTACCAACATAAGGAATGTTGACACTCGGATAGACAAGTGCCATTTGGGTTGATAACAATAACAACATGAATCCTGGCAAACAACCTCCTGTTTTATCAATTTTGACATAGGTTGAAGAAATGTTAATATCACGAGTGAATCCAATACTACAGGTCACACTTACACATGGAGGTCAATATAAATACAGTGGCCATACAATTAGCTTCCCATAAGATATCATTTCAGTTGTTAAGACTCTTCCTCATCAAATAGAAGACCTAGACATATTAATTGTCAGAAGAGAAGGGCCTCCATCTAAGCACTATGATTTCATTGTTAGTAGGTCACGAGTAATGGATGCATTGCATTACAAAATAGGAATGGACAAATATTACCGAGATGTTGAAATTGATCCAGAATCAGTCGTATGTCTCCTAGACCATGCAACAAATGTCTCCTCTAAATTGCGTTATATCAACTCTGACATAGGTGAATCAGAAGAGATTGATGCATACATTGATAGATTTGGAATTCATCGACTTCAAACTCATCCTTCATCCTTTACAGCTAGAATGCCAAATGCACAAAGAGAGATAGAAGAGATACAGAACTTTGTTAACAAAGAATCTTCTTTATCATATTTAGAGATGGAATGGCCAGAGTCTCCAATAAATGAATACAACACAGAAGGTTTTTTTGACATGGCATTTCCAACATTGTTTCCCATGGGAACTGCTGATTGGTTGCAACCATGTTTGAATAATGTCCTCTTACATGAGTATGGGTTGCACCTACTTAAATATTGTGATCAAAGGTTTGGAAAACATCCAAGGTTTCAGTATTTTGTATTGAACATGATAATGAGACATTGAAGCCAAGGAATAGATGCTATATTCATGGACAAAAAACATTGAAGATGGCATACCTATCACAATTGAACATTTATGTAAGGACCTCATTGAATTCCCTGACACCAAATTAGCTGAACAATTGATGTGTTTCGGTTCACGTCTTCAAGGAACAAAGGAATACTAGAACATATGTCGCAATGAGCTTACTAACATGATATCACAAATTGGTTTCTCAACTTTGTTTTTCACTCTGAGTGCAGTTGATACCAAGTGGACAGGCCTACATAAAGTTATTCCCAATACTGCACCTGTATCTGCACAAAATAGAAATAGATGGAGAACCGATAATGTTATAAACTATCCACACATTGTTGTAAAGTATATGCATGAATGTTTCAGTATTTTTCATGAAGAAATCATTATGAAACACCTTTATGCTAAAGACAACTGGTACAGGTACATCGTTTCCTTATTCTATTTTTTAACCTGACATGTTAGATTATTACTTGAAATTTTGTAGCACATGAATATTATTGAAACATGATGAGTTTCATAGGTATTAATGGAAACATAGGGGATTAGCACATACCCATGGCTTCCTGTGGTTAGAAGGTGCACCAGACATGGAACAAGTAGATTGGAAAGACACGATAAGAGTTGATGTAGCAAGATGATACTTTCACAATTATGTAACAACATGGAATCCTCGTGATTCTCACCACAGGAATATATCTATTCATCGACCTCTAGAGGAAGATCCTTGCTTATTGGATACCAGTGAAATATTCAATACAAATCCCCTTGATGATTATGAGAAACTAGCGAATCGAGTGCAATGACACACAAGATGCAGTGTTCATTCATGTTTACCAAACAAAAAAAGGTTCCTCCTACATGTGCTGATACAATGCACCATGGGAATTTCAAGACTAGTCGAAAATATTTGTCAATGAAAAAGGACACAAAAAATATGAACCTGCTCGCAATGACGATAGGTTAAATGTTCATAACATTCCTCTTCTTTCAATATGGTGTGCCAATGTTGATTCCCAGTCGGTTCTTTCACGTCAGGCAGTTTTGAAATACATTGCAAAGTATGCTTCAAAATATGAGAGAAGATCAGAAAGCTATCAAGACACGTTGACAATAATTTCCAATGTCTTTGACTTTGAAATTCCCTCTATATGTGCATATAAAAAATTTCTTGTTGAAACAATTGTGGAAAGAGATATAGGAGCACAGGAAACCTGTCATATGTTGTTAAAGCTTCCTCTTGTTATTTCTAGCTGTATATTTGTTTTAGTTAATGTTGGCAGAAAAATATTCAAAATAGTTTCTTTCGACTCGGATAACAAATGATTCCCAACAGGGTCTGGGTTTCTAGAACACTACCAAAAGAGACCTCCATTTCTGAAGCACTTATCTTTGATTGAAACTGCACGATCCTGGCCTTTTAGTGGACAACATCATAAAGAACCATGGAAGCCAAGAGATACACCTGCGATAGTTCATGTATGACCACGGTTCTGTGAGGTTCCTAATAGTAATTCATATTTCTTTGAGTCATTTTTCCTCAGTGAATTACTTCTCTATAAACCGTTCAGAAACATTCGAATTGATATTGGCGTCAACACAGAAATTATTATTCAGAATTGGAGGAGCCTTAGATATCGAGCTTGGCATGTCAATAGGATACCTTTGGCACCATATACCAATGAAGAAGATGATGATACACATCAATATGAAGTGATTCATGAGAATGACATGAATGAGTGGGAGATGTTATCACGTCTTGTTCCTCCCAATGATATTCAAGTTTCAGACATTGATACTCTTGGTCGTAGAGACTTTGAATTGAATCATGCGCGGAATAGTACTACAGGTTCAAATAGAAACTTAGAGGACCCAACCGATTTCATAAAAAATGCATGCTCAAGAGGATCCATACCAGATCTCTCACATTCTAGGTCAGCTTCTCCATCCTCATTTTTTGATAAGCAACATCTTTGTTTTGAAACTGTTATTGAACATTTCCATGAAGGACCTAATGAAGACCCGCTAAAGATGATAATTCAAGGAACTGTAGGGATAGGAAAGTATTACCTTATACATTGTATTGCACATGAATTTTCAATGCATTCTATAAATGGAAAAATCCCTCTACTATTGCTAGCACCTACAGGAGGAGCTGCCTTCAACAAACGAGCCAAGACAATTCACTCGACCCTCAAAATCCCTATTAAAGACTTCAAATATTTACAGGGTCAATCACTTTCTGTATTGCAAGAAGAAATGTGATATGTTACACACATTTTAATTGATTAAATGAGTTTCATCGGGCCAAGGTTGTTCATACAAATTGATTCACGTCTACGGGAGGCATTTCTAGAAAAAAGGTCAGTTCCATTTGGTGGAAGATCATTGATTCTTGTTGGAGATCTTGGGAAGTTGCCTCCTGTCAGAGATAAACCATTGTATGTAGGAAACATAGCTGGAAGGGTCTTATGGAAATATTTCAGAAAGGTTATTACATTGGACACGATATTTCATCCACAATGCACAGATCCAAATCAAGTCAATTTTAAGAGGTTGCTAACCAACATCAAAAATGCAAACCCAACAGTGTATGATTGGAATCTTTTAATGTCATGAACAGTTGCAAATATGGATGCTATTGAAATTAATACTTTAAATTCATAAATCCATTTGTTTCCTATGAACACCTTGGTAAATGTACATAATCGATGTATGCTAAAGTCACCTGGAATTCCTATAGCACGATGCATTGTTGAACATATGAAGAATAAATATTTTACTGACGTTGACGATGACCAACTTCAACAAGAAGTGCTTTTATGTCTTGGTCAATGAGTGATGTTGACGTGTAACTTGTGGGTGGAAGCAGGGTTGGTAAATGGAGCACTTGGGATAGTTCAAAACATTTTTTTCTTTAATGGATCCAAACCACCACAACTGCCAATGTATGCTACAGTCTCTTTTTATGATTACATTTGTTTACCATGGGACATCATATATCCCAAAATTGTTCCAATAGCACCTATTTTTAGAGAAAATCGCAAGCAAATCCCATTGTGTATGGCTTGGGCTCTTACCATACACAAATCACAAGGTTTTACTTTACAAAGGGCAACCATCGATATCGATATCGCAGAGAGGCAAGGTTTAACTTTCACAACAATTTCAAGGGTAAAACCTATTGATGGTTTATAAATATCTCCGCCCTTTACATTTGAAAGGTATTCAAATATGGCCAAAAGTGCATATGCTACAATCAAGAAGAAATAAGAACAACGATTGGAATCTGTTTCAGCTTAAACATCACAACTATTAGGTTATTAGGTAATTTGATTGTTTATTGTGTAGACATTTATATTGGCATGTTTCATTGTTATTATTTTAATTGGCAGCAAGAAATATAGATTGCAAGAGAGAAAACCAAATTACAAACAAAATAGGTTTAATCTTTATTTATTCATTGTCTTTTCATATAGTTGTCTAGAAAAAGTTTTTTTTTTCTATATGTTAACCTACACTATTTCAATATGTGCAATTACAATTCAATTTACAACCATTTGTTAAGCTGTATTACGAGATAAAAATATAGTGGCAACCATTATTTTTTTTACTAATTTAATTGGATTTTTGTTCTTCATATTCTTTCTGTATGTGTTCAAAGAGTAAAGATATAGTTAGTTATCTTTTTTTTTCATAATACCCTCACAAGTAAATGCAATTTTTTTTAATTGAGTTATATCGATTAAATGTGAATGTAATGATGAAATGTGCTAGAAAAATATTATTGAATGATAGATTACGAGATGACATAACAATGATTTTAACATATAAAACCATGACCATGCATGTTACCATTTTATACAACTTGCATTTTGTTATATTGTATAATTTAATTATTATTGATATCTTAGAATTTTAGTGCTTATGCCATATTTCCTCCAATGTTGTTTATTGTATTCTTTGGTAATAATGATGTTTGAATTCATAAAACCATATATGTTTTTATTTTCCATATCTTTGCATAAAATCCAAATAAAAAATGGATGTCAAAAAAATCAACCATCATCCAACAGTATGCATCAGACACCTCATAGACGAACCAAGGTTGAGAAGTCGATTTCAGATACATGTTCTACATCATGGAAGAGGAAACCTTTCCAAACCATAAATTAAAAAGGAGATAGGGAAGAAAATTGGCATTACTAATACACAAAAATTTGTTTACGGTTTTTGTACATATGGACAAATATCGTCAGGCTTTGGGTCGGTATATGACAAGCTTGAGGATGCAATAAAATATGTGCCTAACCACAAATTGATGAAGAACGAAATTCGTGATCTTGGAAAAAATACCAAAACAAAGAGAAAAAAAAGCAAAGAAAATTTGTGGTGTCATGCCAAGAAAAATAAATATTGTTGAGTCACTCTCATCATCATCTATAAATGAAAAAATAGTCAGAGTGCATTTATTTTCTTTTTGCATCATTGTATTTATTTCACTCTATCGTTGCATGCAGTTATGTAAAGGTGTTAAATATATTTTATAAGTTTGAAATAATCTTTTGAACTTTGATTTGTTCTTAAATAATCCGTTGTCAACCTATACCTTATTTATAAGTAGTTTAAATAGCTTTGTGTGTTCGTTCAAAGAAATTATTTTTACAATTTATTATGTTTATGTTGGTAATAACTATGTATTTTTAATATTTTTGTTTAGTTAATTGCAAATGGATATGAGCATTTGGAGTTTACTGCCACTCGAGTTTCTAGAGATGATTCTCCTATGGGTGCCATTTTCAACATTGGTTCGTTTTCGATCAATCTCAAAACATTGTGAAAAGCTATTGTCCAGGCCATCTTTTGTTAGTGCTTAGAAAAATAACAATATAACAGAAACTGGGCTTTTAATTGAACTATTGGGACAGTATCAAAACCATTTTGTATATAAGTTTATCAATCGTATAAGACATACATTTGTTTTGCATGTCCCTTATCCATAATATAGATATACGATTGAATGTACAATTGGTTCAGTCATTTTGCTCCCAAAATATTGTCCTCTACGAGGGCATAAGGATTATTACATCGTAAATCCATTGATAAAGCGTTTCTCAAATATAGGAATTATTGATATAGGATACCATGGTTTCTTTTCTCTGATAAGCAACACTGGTCAACAGAAACATGGATGGATACTTGTACATTATAAGCATACTGAACATGGTCCTAAATTTTTTATCTGCATCAATATCCAAATATTTTGGAGAGAAACAATTGGTGCTAATGGTGAACCTAATGCTCCTAAAGATGTTGATTTTTATAAAGGAAACATTTATTGGTTGCATGTGAAAATAAATTCTGGATAAGATGCCTCATATGTGTACAGAATGTACTCACTGAACATTGAAATGAATATATGGGGTATGCATTCAATTTACACAGGACGTAGGAAACATTCTATGTGTCTAACCTTACATTACAACCAATTGATATGTCTTGTGAATGATGGTTTTACAAGTATATGGTGCATAGATGAAATTCAGGATTTCAAACATGGTCAACATCGTGTTCAACAAACAGATAGTCATTTCAAGGATGGTAGAGGGTTAAAATGGACCCTTTTACAAGGTATGACAAGAAATATAAATAGACCTTGTTCAGACTATCTACCATTTTGAGAAGTTGGAAATTCTATATTGATGTGCAAGAATGCTGAAATTCCACTCATATACTATGATTTGGAAACTTGCAGTGTTACTCATTTAGCAGTTGATGAAAGATCACTGCTTCCAAATCGTCGTCTACAGTTGCCAACAAACAATCAATGCAGTAACATTATCATGTATAAGAATTTCTTTCCTCTCACTCCAAGTATGGTTTTATTCAATGATCTTCTCCCATTCCCTCTGACATTGTTTCATTCCTTATAGGATTTTGGCATGTAATTCAATAGGTATATGAGTCTTCGTAAAAAAAACTATGTTTTAATTTCTGCACTATGTGCAAATTTTGGTATGTTTTGGTTTTAAATAAAACATGGCTTGAGCCCATGAAGCTTTTAATAAAGGATATGGAAATTTTGGAGTAGCTATGTTTGATTTTTTGCTTCAAATCAATATTTTGATTAGTTTTGATCTAAAAAAAAAGATGTATTTACTATATAACATCAAAATTTATTGGCTATATTGGGAATTTAATGCAAAGTATATTTTACACAAGTTAAGTTGTACAACTAATATTACATATCTTGCCCTCACACACTAAAAGTATTTTAGCAATTGTGTAGATAGTTACACTAATATATTCTCTCGTGTCCTGCTATATTAATAAAAATAATGCGGTTAAAATGTAAACATTCCAATTAAACCAAGAATATCCAATACAGTCACACCTACAATGCATTATCAACAAATGAATAAACAAAGCATTCGATCTGAACTCGATATGAGTACAAACATTGCACATTAAAGAACACTTTTTTGCACTTGAAATAACAAAGATATTCCATATTTGGTTTACAATTGACATTTATGCCTCATTCAAATTCAAACAACAAAACTAACGATAATGTAATTTATGATGAATTTTTGTACTAAGTTGACGTAATGTAGAAGTTTTTTCAACAATTGCATATTCAATTCTTACTACAATATTTCAGTTGCTCAAATTACAATTTAAATAATCAATACAATATTTCACTTGCTAAAGTAACAATTTAAATAATATATGTAATTGTTGCAATTAAAATCCCATAGGAATAAAAATATATGGAACTGAAATTGCTTGTAAAATAAGCATCACCAATCATAAAAGATGTGGAGTGGAACTACTTATACTAAAATTCAGTTTCACTTTTAACACATATCAATTAAACAACTATTGCAGTAGTAGAGTCCACCAAAAACATTTCAGCAACTTATTAACTATAATGACTATAATGTGAATTATATTTATGAATGCACTCCTCAACAACCTCACATTTCCAACAAATACTATCAAATTGCTGCAATCCCACATGTTTACATCATTTTATTATAATTATCATGTTTTTTTCGGTAATTATTTATGTATAATTGCAAGAAATTAGATTAAAAAACACAAGTATATTGAATCGTAACCATTATGTTGCAATACAACATAACCTTTTATAAATGTGGCGATGTGACAAAAACCAATAAGGAATGGACGAATATTGTAATCCATCACACCCCTTCATGTATGTTTAAATGAAACAACCACATTTAAAAAGAAAATAAAACCAATCGTTCCAGATCCTTGCAAAAAACCTCATAATTTGACATAATTCATGAAATAACACATACATAGTACAACATAACCACAAACCAATGTCACAAGACACCATAAGCACCAATGAACATCATAATCCAAGATAACCCTTCATCGATTTCAGAGTGCAAAAAAAAATTTCAAAATAAAACTAAACCTAACTACTACAAAACAATTTTATGAATGGCATCATGTAACAAAAATCTAGCAACCAACATTACCATATTGCAACATGACCATAGAGAAATGTCACAATTCAACTTAATGCTCACTCACTATGATAATCCACCATAGCACTTCATAAATTAAACATATATTTGACTTATTAAATTACTTTTAATGTTGTAATGCAATCAACCACATTAATGAACATAGACATAATACAATATATTCATAGAGAAATGATGCAATCGAACATAACCCTTCATTTATGTTATTATATTATTTGATTAAGATCTAAAATAATATATTGTATTTAATATTATTATATAATTAAACATTAATTACACTTAACTAACTATAATTATTACAATTTTACTATCATCTAAAATATTATAATATATTACAATGTATGTTAAAAACAAAATTGGTAATACATGAATTGTTTCCTAATATTAATTACATTTACTTAAAGAATATTATTACTATTTTGTTAGTTTCTAAAATATTATAATATATTTTAATAAATAAGAAAAATATTATTACTAAATTAATTGTTTTCCAATAGTAAAAAATATCTCCAAACTATGCCATTTCATATCCAAGATTCACAAATTAATATGGCTTATTAATTTGTTGTAATATTGACATACATTATTTCTTATTTTAAATAATACAATGTATAAAAAAACACATTTATTTAAATCCAAATGGATATTAAAATAATTAATTGTAAAAGTATTAAATTTTAATTGTAATAAATTTAATTATATCTATTGCTATATATTATTGTGCCGAGAGGCACTCTACAACCCAATATGGGGGAGATCTTGTAAGGTGAGAGGCGCTCTATAACCCACTATGGGGGAGATATTGTAACATGATGTAACGTTGGTAACGTTACGAAATAATAAAAAATAAAAATTTAATTATCCGCTAAAATAAATGTCGGCCAAAAAACAACCTAATATGAGGGAGATCTTGTAAGGTTTGTTGAGTAACTTTTGTTACTAACAAAATAATAAAATATAAAATTTTTAATTATTAGTCAAAATAAATGTCAGTAAAAAAAACAACCTAAAATGAGGGAGATCTTGTAACTTTTGTTACTTACAAAATAATAAAAAATAAAATTTTAAATTATCTCCCAAAATAAATGTCCGCAAAAAAAACCTAAAATGGGGGAGATGTTGTAATGTTCCTACCTAACAAAACAATAAAAAAGTAAAAATTTAATTCTCTTGTGGGTTAGAAAAAAAAACACAATATGGGGGAGATGTTGTAATGTTCCTACCTAACAAAACAAAATAAAAAAATTGAGTATTGGCCTTCTAATAAAAAAATTAAAACCATGTGCAAGGCCTTCTAAACAACTCATTATTTTATTGTACATGGTCTAGGAAGGCCTTGCACGTGGTTTTAAAACCATGTGCAAGGCCTTCTAAACAACCCATTGTTTTATTGTACATGGTTTAAGAGAGCCTTGCACGTGGTTTTAAAACCATGTGCAAGGCCTCCTAAACAACCCATGGTTTTATTGTACATGGTTTAGGAGGGCCTTGCAAATGGTTTTAAGACCATGTGCAAGGCCTCCTAAACAACCCATAGTTTTAGGAGGGCCTTGCATATGGTTTTAAAACCATTTATGGGAAGATGTTGTAATGTTCGTTCTTAACAAAATGAAAAATTAAAATAAATATTATATGTGGGCCATAAATAATAATCAATATTAATAATAAAAATACTATATGTGGACCTTAAACAAAAATATGTGTCTTTTGGTTTGAATCAAATCATTAACTATATATAGGACACA
The DNA here is from genome assembly GCA_001517045.1 of Pseudotsuga menziesii. Taxonomy (NCBI): domain Eukaryota; kingdom Viridiplantae; phylum Streptophyta; class Pinopsida; order Pinales; family Pinaceae; genus Pseudotsuga; species Pseudotsuga menziesii. The sequence continues at coordinate 167,854 of LPNX010008598.1, read as the reverse complement.
CCAAAGTTGATAGCTCATTAAGTGCAATACCTAAAAAGAGTTTTTGCACCTAGAGAGATTGATCCCTCCCGACGCTCAATAGAGCCTAGGATTTGGATCTACACTCGTAATAATTAAATAAACATTATTACTCCCATTAATACTTTTTACAAAAATTAATTATATTTATTGTTGCGCAGAGAGGCGCTCTACAACCCAGTATGGGGGAGATCTTGTAACGTTATGTAAAGTTATTTTTATTAATAAAAGATAAATTTTGTAATTATAGGCCAAAATAAATGTCGGCCACAAAAACAATCTAATATGGGGGAGATGTTGTAATCTTCCTGCCTAACAAAATAATAAAAAAGTAAAAATTGAATTATGCGTAAAAAAAATATGTGGGTAAGGAAAAAAACACAATATGGGGGAGATGTTGTAATGTTCCTACCTAACAAAATAATAAAAAATAACAAAATGAATTATCCGCAAAAAAATGTTGGCCTTGCACATGGTTTTAAAACCATTTGCAAGGCCTCCTAAATAACCCATGGTTTTATTATACATGGTTTAGGAGGACCTTGCAAATGGTTTTAAGACCATGTGCAACGCTTCCTAAACAACCCATGGTTGTAGGAGGGTCTTGCATATGGTTTTAAAACTATGTACGGGGAAATGTTGTAATGTTCGTTCCTAAAAAATAAAAAATATTATATGTTAGCCATAAATAATATTAAATATTAATAGTAAAAATATTATATGTGGACCTTAAATAAAAAGATTTGTCTTTTGGTTTGAATCAAATCAATGGATACCTAAGAAGAGGTTTGCACCTAGAGAGATTTGATCCATCTCGGCGCTTGATAAAGCCTAGGATTTGGATCTACACTAGTATAATAATTAAATAAACAATATTATTCTTATTAATATTTTGTAAATATGTTTATGTACTCATCAATTGGTAGCAATAACCACATTAAATTAATTAATATGTCTAATACAACCTAAATTTAATCACATACTTTTTATATTAATGTATTTTTCCATAATATGTGCTTAAATTTAATATAAAAAAATACAAGATAATCTGAATATAAAAAAATATTTAATAAAAATATATGAAAAGATATATTAAGAATAAATTTATTTGCTCCTAAAAAATAAAAAATATTATATGTTAGCCATAAATAATATTAAATATTAATAATAAAAATATTATATGTGGACCTTAAAAAGATTTGTCTTTTGGTTTGAATCAAATCAATGGATACCTAAGAAGAGGTTTGCACCTAGAGAGATTTGATCCATCTCCGCGCTTGATAGAGCCTAGGATTTGGATCTACGATAGTATAATAATTAAATAAACAATATTATTCTTATTAATATTTTGTAAATATGTTTATGTACTCATCAATTGGTAGCAATAACCACATTAAATTAATTAATATGTCTAAATACAACCTAAATTTAATCACATACTTTTTATATTAATGTATTTTCCCATAATATGTGCTTAAATTTAATATAAAAAAATACAAGATAATCTGAATATAAAAAAATATTTAATAAAAATATATGAAAAGATATATTAAAAATAAATTTATGGTATTTTTTAATATCCCGTACTCGAGAGGTAGCCCATCCACAAAAAGCGCGATGACCAGAATGGTCTCCAATGAATAAAAACAAAAAACAAAATCTCCAACGCGACTCTCCATGTCGGATGCACCATTAAACGCAGACATCCACAGGCAATAGTGCAGTAAAAAAACATTGGCTCACACATGATTCTAGCAGTTGATAGTAGGTCGATACTCGATGGTCGAGAGAGAGACACACGGTAAAGGTGGAAGCCAGTATCCGCAAAGCTATCGTAGACAGTAAAAGATGATTCTAGACCAGTGCAATAGTAGACTGAACGGAGGCTCTAAACCCGAATCCACTGATCACGAAAGCACATGACGAATATGGCGGAATTCAAGGAGCGTGATCGTTTGTTTTTGCTTTTATCATGGAAATGATTACTCGACCTGCCATCAAAGCTACAGGCTCTCCTTCGCGGTACCACACAGAAGCTAGCTGCCTTTCCCTAGCAGATAAGAGGTACGACGAAAGGTGAAGATATTTCTTCCCTCGTTGAGGACGTGTTCGTGTTTGATGCACATAGGGTCGAGTATCTCCTTATATGGCAACAATTTCTTGAAGTTGTTTTACACCTTTTGACCATCTTTATCATCTGGGATTACATTGTTGTCTTGTCTTAACTAGATCCTGGTTGCCTTATCTACAAGGGAGCAACATGCGAGCTAGTAACCTTTTCATACATTTTGAGCATAAAGTTGCACCTATTTTTTAGCTTTATGATGTAATATAGTCATCAAGTAATGTATGATCTTAGAACACTCTATGACGAGTTATAACATGGATAAGTCCAGTTTCAAACATCAAACGCATTGAATGTGCAGAGGACATTAACAAAAATTATCGTCAGCAAATTTTGAAGTCATTCACCTCTTTTGAGCCACATAATGCTTCATTTTCAATTTCAATCCGAGGGTGAGCAACGGTTACTGCGGCTCACACTAATTCAGGCGCACATAAAACTCAGAATGCCAATAGATGCAGTGATTGTTGTGGCTATCGAAGCAATCTATCTTGCATAACAGCCTTTAAAATTGAAATGAAGCTATGGAAGCAAATTATCTTGCACTGTTGGTAAGAGGTCGGTATTGCTAGATACCGTTGTTGTTGTTTTTCCCTTTCTTAGCATATTATCCATGAGCCTAATAGGCCGTGATGGTAGGTAATGTTGAAAGCTCTAATTTAATCTAAGTTCGGTATCTATCCTAATGGTCATAAACGGTCATACCCTTAGAGGTCAGTTATACATTATGTACTATATATGTACCATTGTGTACTATTGATTAATGGAACAAATTTGAGAGCCTTTTTCGTCAGTTATATTTTTATTTTTATTTGCTTCCTACTTTCTTGATGATTTAATAGTGGTATCAGAGCACCATAAGATGACTGGCCTTGGTTAATAGAGTTTTTGGTAAATTGTATGAAAGAATAATGCAAAGGGTTGTGATGTAAATTAAAGATGAAGATGTTACTGTGATGTGATTGATAGAGATGATTATCAAATTGTGCATAAGAAAGAAAGACTGCAAAGATTGTTCTAGCCACTGGTAAAGAGTAGGGCTTGGAGGAAAATAAGCTTTTGTGAAGATCAAAAGTGGAGTCGCTGGTAAATGTCTACTATTATTATTTGCAAATTGGTTAATTGCTATGAATGCAGAGCCTAGGAGAATTTATTTGAAAGATTATCGGATTCATCCTTATTCAAAAAAAATTGAATATATGAAAAATGGTTTTTTATTTAGGGTGAAAGGATTTTATTTATATGAAAGAGAGCCCATCGTCATTTACAAGAATCCAATCAAACCCTTTTTTATATGAAAGGAGAGCAAACCGTTAAGTGATAGGGGATAAAAAAATTGGAGAAATAATAATTTTTAAGTTGGGTAGCTGCCTTTGTTGTTGCTGGATACACCGATCCACCGCTCATAAGATTTTCGAGAGTCTGCATGGAAACTGTCTAGAGAGAAAGTTTCCCTCCTCTGTGAAGAAAATATGGTACCCATGTGACAGATTTACGAAATAAACGAGTCCACCCATTGCAAGAAGCCAAAAGTGTGAATTTGCTCATTGCCAAAGATGTTTATGTAAGCCTAACAGCCGGATTGAAGATTGAATATGCAAACAAATTAAAAAAAATTCAACATTCAGAATTAAAAAAATAAAAATTCAACACCTTTTCTTACATCACTACTACATTTCGACCAAAAATCCGATGGCCGTATTGTCGGATTTTCGACACGTCCCTGTCGCATGTACGACACTACTGATTTTTTTAAGCGTCGGTGGAGTGTCGTCGGTTATCCGACATCTTTCAAATTCGTCGGTTAAGCGACAGATCAGTTTACCGTCAGTTAAACGTAAAGCGTCGGTTATCCGATACTTACAAAGCGACGATGACGAAATTTTTTTAAAAACATTTACACCTACAGGCGTCGCTTAACCGACACCTCCCGGACACATGCGTCGCTTAACCAACACCTCCAGGCGTCGCTTAAGCGACGGTATTGTATTTTTAAAACACACAGGTGTCGCTTAACCGACACCTCCCGGACACAGGCGTCTCTTAACCGACACCTACAGGCGTCGCTTAAGCGATGGTATTGTATTTTTTTTTTTTTTAATATTGTGAAGATAAAATTACCAAACTTCCTATGATATATGATCTAACTTGTTACGTGTAATGCTTATTCCGTAATCTACTCTATTCATTAATACAATACTAGTAGGATCACCAAGCGTATTAGCTATGAGCAAGAGATTGAATGGACTGCACCTATAGCATTTCCTATAATAAAAGTGATGCTTAGTAAGTTGACATAATACAGGCTCTAATCTTATATGGGTTAGATGTTTCCTATCTAGCTCTAGCTTTATTGAGATGTATAACGTGATCAACTTATAGCTCGGCATGGGACTCTAAGCATATCCGTAATATAGAAGAGCTTCATCATAGTATTCCTTATGCATGATCTAACCCGAAGATTAGTAAACACTATTAACCAGCTAACTACAGGTATATCGGTAATCAATAAAATAGGATGAATGAAACCACTAGTATCATGTGAAGCTCTATTAACCACATACTGATTCCAACACGTGAAAACTGATCATTTTTAGACAAGACTCCTATGAATTACATTTTAGCAAAACCGGGCATGCTTCTACCAAATCCACTTCTAGTTACTAGAAGTATGAGTTAGAGTTTTGTGTAGATACCTTCATAATAAATTGATGGGTGGAAAAAACACTTTGACAATCCTTCTACCACAAACCTGAGATTATGAAAAGAAAGAGAACCTTGTTGCTAAGCAATTGGCTGAAAAGTTCCTAGAAGACTTCTCGTATCGAATGCTCTTCAATCAAAGGGAAGAATGTGACAGAATCAATACAGCGAAGCCTTCAATCTTTGGAGAATGACAGTTTTTTTGCAATAAAGTCCTAACTATAAAACCCTTCTA
>LPNX010008598.1:152289-162603 GCA_001517045.1 Pseudotsuga menziesii | reverse complement strand
CCATTGGCAGAAAAGCACGGATGTTCTCCAGTTGTTTTTCCACTGCATAAGTTAGTTGTATTGAGTTTTAACACATTGCCAACATGTAAATTTCCACATTGCCAATATTGAGAGGCATCAAATTCCACACAATGTTTAGGTGAACGATAAGTCTAGCTTCATCCTGACAAGAGATGGTTCAAGAAACATCACCACCACAAGCCCAAAACCATTCAATATGGACCATACATGACAATTCTCCAAGTTGTGTATGGTCCATCAACCTGTCTGAATCCTCACAGTTGGAGGAGGTACATACTACAAATGTTACACCCACATAATGCAATCCTAGAGATCCAAGCTCCATACTCAGAGAATATATTGTTCAACCTCTGCTCTAAATCAACAGATTCAACACAGAATAGGAAAACTACATCATATTTAATAGGTCAACAGGGAACCTGCCTTCTTGAGCCAAAGGGATATCCCAGGCTATATTTGAACAACACTTTCTAGAAATTATGGACAATTTCTTCACAACTGGGGAGGAAACGATGTATGTAACAGTAAATGTATAATGTTGTAATTATTCACGTATGGGTATCTAATTTTTAATATCTCAAGCAACACAAATTGGCCCTGGCGTATGGTAGTTACAGTTTTTTTTAATACTCTTAGACAACCTGAGACAGCTAATTGTTTGCATATAAAAAACCTTCAAGTCCCTATTTGCCTGGTGCATCCCATTTCATTAACCTTCGAGTCCCTATTTTCCGGGTGTGTTCTTGAATATTTGTTTTCCTCATCATTAAGGTCCTTGGATCCTTATCATAAAAGGCACCACATTAGGGTTCGAAGGCATCCATTACATGGTCTGAGGTCATCAACCCCTGGGGTGGTTTAGCCTATTTAAGGGTGATTTGTGAAGCTTTCCACCTTTGCACATTTGGTCTTCTAGTACACTTGGCAGTTTGCAAATGCCCATGTCTCCTAGAACATGAAGAAGGGCACAACTCAATACCCAACCAAGCACATGCAAGATATATCTATTAAACATTTCAAAGAGGAATCCATCATTGGAATGCCAATGACCTTACCTATTCATAATAATAAGAGAGTGTTTACATGGACTTTGTGACATGTTTGCCTCAGACAACCAGACAAACTGATAGGATTTTGGTGGCAGGTAATAGACTAACCAAGATGGCCAAATTTAACCCTCACCTCTTCACAAGCAAGGTAGGGGATATTAGTAAAATCTTGATAGCCTAGGTATTTCCAGGTATGGCCTTCCTAAAGATATTGTGAGTGCGGAGATGATAAATTTACAGGAAACTTTAAGGACTAGTTTAAGGATTTGTGCACATAATTAGCCCTCAACAATAACAACTAGTACTAGATTCATGTGCAAACAGAAAGAGTTAGAGAGCTATTGTTTTGTTAAGAGCTCATGTGGCTTGGTAAGAAAACTCTGTGAGAAGAAAGGCTTCCATTTGTGGAATTCTTTTATTATAATAGTAGGCATGCGCCAGTATGTGTGCCTCCTTTCAAGGCACACAAATGGTTAAAAGTGGTTTTAAAAAAAAATACAAATGCAATGCCAGAAATCCATGTCAGTATTTTTCGTCATGTAACTTGTAAGTAGTTCTTGTCAACAAAATGCCAAAATATTATTAAGATAAGCAACCCCCTTAATGCAAGCATCCCCTCTTCTAAGGATGCTGTTGGATGACATCGGAAGACTCTAGAAAAGTCCATTCAAAAGTATTGTAAAACCACAGTCATATAGCATCAAGGTATCAACCAACCTTAAACATTGATTATGAATCAAGTGAAGCAAAGCTCCTTGCAAAATTTACCAGTTTCTCTCTTTTGTGAGCCCCTACCATCTTATCTTCCATATATATTTTTCTGTGCTTATTACCTTTTGCTTCATCATAATTTTCTCTTTTAATCAATTAATCGAGTTCGTCATAAAGATAATATTTGTTATGTTATTTAGAGAGCAGGAGCCTTTTTGAAGCCCATTCATGAAATTATAGATAAGCCCTATCTACAGCTTATTTTTCCTCCATACTACCTACTCCTATAACAGTTCATTAAAAAAAGTCGTACTTTTCCGGGCAAATTGAAATGTTTTGCATCCTAATTTGCTAGTTACGCAATTGCCAATAGCTCTTGACATATGCAGTTCACCTTCTCTTTTATCTGAGAGAGAATACTTGGATTGACAAATAGAAACAGTGAAAATAAGTTCATATCATTAAGCTTCAAATACAATTTACAGGGATGCCGATAAGAACTCTATAAAGTACAATATCTTACTTGCTGAGCAGAAGCTTTTGATATCCAAGTAAGAAGCAGACAAGGAGTGTTGTTCAGTGCATCATAGGATGTTTCTTTCACCTTCCCACATTCCACCACAAATACAACATCATTGATGGTTATACTTGTCTCTGCCATATTTGTAGCAAGCACTATCTTTCGAACATCTGGTGGGGGCTTTTCAAAAATTAATTTCTGGATTAAGCCATTAAACCAGCTATCATATGAGAAGGGAAGAACATTTACAACATAGAAGATATATCTCAACCATACAACCTGTGGCAGATGCAATAAATAATAAAACAACACACATGTCATAGATAAATAAAAATAAGCAATAAAACAGCACATCATTATTAATAATAATTTGAAGTTATATTTGCTCATAAGTAATTAGTAATTACATTTGACAAAATATATTATCTTCAGCATCAGTTTGGCTAAATCTTGTGTCAACCCACTGAATCTAAAGGAACTAGAAGATCACCACAATCAGATTTTGAAATGCAATAAACCTTGCATTCTCATGATGTAACTTATTGTGAAATTTGTGTCATTTTCATTACTCTAACACATAAGCCATTCGAATCACAAATACCTGCCATCAACTGGCCAATATAGCTTCACAAAGACAGAATCTCGCCTACTTATATTATAAAATTCAATAAATCTTGCACACTCATGAATTAATCACCTACCCTTCATTGGCTTCAGAATTAGTTTGAAATACGTTACTTCGTCTCATTTGCCAAAGCACATTCAGCCAGACCACCTTAGTACAGGTTTATTGTCCATGAGAACATTTTCAGTTTTGACCAAACCTACCACTTTTCATAAGAAATTTGTCCTACCTTGCCAATCGATAGAATTGAACAGTTATTTTCTCACTTCTCTTTAAAATAAACCACCTCTAAACCATCATGGGGATGTTTATTCAAATATAAAGTTAGATTGAAGTTTTCATCAAGATGAAGACATGTTTTGCATTTTGCCTCTCGGACTAACAAATGTTTGACAAGCAGTAAGTGTTCAAACTTCTGTCCCATCCTACACCCATAAATAAAGTTTTCAGAGTTTTGTCCCAACCTACCAGTCTATAGATTTGAATAGTTATTTTCTCTTCCCATCCTCTTTGAAATGGCCTATACGAGAAATCACCTCTAAACCATCATGAGGATGTTGTTTATTAGACTACAAATCAGATTGAACTTTTCCATGAAGATAAAGACACCATTTACATATATGTAGCCTCTCAAACTTTAACAAATGTTTGACAATCATTCATTTGACTGAGTTTACCATGTTATTGTAAGTGTGATCATTTATAATTCCAACATTCCAAATATTTACTCAGACACTCAGGGTTTACAAATAGTCGAATCAAATTTAGAAGCTATGCTTCCTGTGTCGACTAAAATCTTTTAAGTGAACCTGCATATGAACCCCAAGTCACACTCGGACACCGTTGGCCTCAAAAAATGGTTTGCAGGAACAACTAGGATATGCACTGCCAATAGGCAAAATGGCTTGGGCCATGTGTGGGCAACTTATTGAATGAACTTGCTTGACAATTTTGTACCTCCAAGGCACTTTACTTGCAAGTACAAGTAGACAGTCTGCATGGACTATTTAGCATTGGTCCTGAATTTATGGAAACAAGAAAAGCAGTATGTTACTCTTTCCCTTTTCTCCATAGAACCCTCAGTTTCTCAACATTTCTCCCCTATATGTAAATATGAGTATTTTTGTAATACGATAAATTTCAAATTAAGATAGAAAGCATTAATGCTTATTTATGGAAGCCTAAAGCTCTTCAAATCTCAAGGAATTGATGCACCATACAAATAAACAAAAACATCTAGTACTACAAATATCAGTTAGAGTTTTCAGTGACTCAGCTGCATAACAGACCTGAGACATAAAATTTAGATGAAGCTTCGTCTAACTCCAAGCATGCTAGCAGCCAAAGTGCAATGATTATTGTAAACATTCAACTGAATTGAATCCAAAATAACCCTTTAATTAACCGAACCCTCAAGCTTCTCTACTTGCTACATATTCTTACTTTCATGTCGAGATAATTAAATATTCCACTTTTATGTTTGATATATAATTGCATGTTCCTCATTTCATGGTTGTATGTTCATGAACACTTTCAAGTAGTTCTGTAAAGGCATATCCTATGTACACAAACATCTCAAACCTAAATATATGACAAGCGGATGAAAATATATAGCCCAATCTTATGGCACCAATGCCTGGCACATCCTGTAGCTAGTGCTAGAAATCCTTGACATTAAAAATATACCTACAAACAGTATATAACTTGTAAAAAAATCTGTAAAACAAGTTTATAAGATGATTAGTTCACTAATTAATTTTTTGTTTACTTGTGCTTACACCTTTGTAAGAAGTGAAGCCTACGTAACCTGATATTTGCATGAAGTCAAAAGCATAACACTCTTGTAATCTACTAGTGAAGCATAAGGTATCTTTTCCCGTGTGATATTCACCCAGACATGTATTGCAGGTTCAGATCCCATAAGGACCTAGAGGTTAAGTGGAGAAGCCTTGAAGGAGAAATCTCAGGGGGATTCATATTGCTATGATTTATCTTTTCCACACCAATAATCAAACCATAACAGTACCCAGACTGTTATAAAAGCTAGCAGCAAACAGGCACACTAATAAATGAACATTAATCTACAACACTTTCATGAAATATGTAAAAATGCATTTATATTAATTTTAGAGAAAATATGGTAACTACAGGATGTGGAATTACAGTATGCATAGAAGTATCATGCTAAGTATTTTGGTCTCAGTTAAGTGCAAAGAAAACTTATCCAATACAAGGATACAGAAAACTTCAAGCTCACGAATACATGCCACTCCACCATTACATCCAAGAATAAGCATAACACCACAAGGTAAAACTTCAAATGAGTTGAGATCCAAAATCTTGTAAAAAAGTTAATATACACACCTCGATATTTTTATTCCAATTTCCTCTTAATCACTGCAGTAATAAAATCACAAAACTTATAAACTATTATGTAAGATAGAAACATTCAAATACTACAACTGTGATCTGGAACAATTTCACAGAACATGTTAAAGTACATCAACAGCTTGAGTGGGCCTAATGGTTAAGAACATGTGTTTTTCTCCCTGGAGGAGCACATGTTCACACTTCTATAAACTAAGCAATGAAATTGCAGAATGGAAGGGATCTCTTGTCCCACAAACAAGGCAGTCTCATACATCAATATTCTTACATTGGATACAAATTGTACAATTGTGTGACTTCATACCCAATTTAAGAACAATGTATTTCAAATTTACAAAGTGCAAATGTACAAGTCCTTCTACAAACCAACATAAAGAGCAGACAGAAAAAAGTTCATTATTCATACAAATGACCTAGCAAACATAAAACTCCTAAGCAAGTAATAAGTACAAGCAAAAGACACTGCCCATCTATTACTGTTCCAGTTTAAATTGGATAATAATCGTAGCATTGCCCAGCTAGTCATTCAAACTACAAACAGGTGACGTATTAACATTGATCTAGAGCAGATTAAAAAACCATTCAGAATTGTACAACATAATCTAGAGCCATTTCACTGACTATGACTAGCAAATTACCATTAAACAGTCTTGTCTTTGCTGAGTATTTACTACTTGACCTTGCTGCTACCTGTATTGTTCAGGCAGTGAGCAGCCACTCTTCCCCCTATAGGGTGATTGTAAACCCATAATGGCTCAGAAAGGGCCCAGTAATGCAAATGCTAATGCTTCTGGCAATGCATCTGCTCACTCTGTAAATTCGTCTATTGCAGAGGCATTCAACAATGGTGCTGACTAAAAAGTGCATGGTAAGGTAAATGTTAATGCTTCTGGCAATGCATCTGCCAGCATGTAATTTCTTCTATCACAGAGGCATCCAACAATGGTGTTGCCAGAAGAACCCCAGAGATTCATCCTGGAGGTCTTCCACCAGGTAATGAGCCAAACCCTTTTATCCGTGTTACTATTTATGTTTCTAAATAAAGGAATTACTTGCAATAAGTACAATCAGTACACACTACTTGGATATTTCATTGGCTGCACCCATCAAGAGGCCATTATAAACTCATGCATGAAGGTGGGCTTAGAGCTGCGTGGTTGGAACTGCCAGACTAACATCCCATTAACACAACACTCTAGAAATATGTGGAGAAACTTGGCACTAGGTGAAACTCTGGTGGGAGCTACAGATGAATAATTTATATGTTTTAAGAACGATTAGATTGGCTCAATGAGTGAAAGCCCATTTGCTTGATAAACAAGGGAATGGACTTGTGAAGCACAGAAGTATATCACCCAATGTGAGGACAAGACTTCAAAGACAGTAAGATAAGGCTGAAGCAGCTTCAGTTTATTGGCTTCAAACAGGTGATATCCCAACCAAAGACTTATTGAAATGTTCACCTATAAAGAAGGCCCTAAGAAGGCTATGCAAACCTGTGCTGACCATCCCACAAGTGATAAAAGCTAACTCACAGACAACATTTAGCCACCAGTCATTGATGCCAGCTGGACGAGTTGTCAGTGCCTCTTTCAAAGATGGTTGATGGCAAGTCACTAGGATAAGATTGTTAATTTTGGAACAACAATTCACATCATTCAAGTTTTCAAATATCTGAAGATCGACCTCCTTCCATAGGAGGTGCGTAATTTTCTCCATCTGGATAGGAATCTCTATCTAGTTTTGTATCTTGAGTGCTTCGATCAGTGCTTTTGTCTTCAACATACCCAGGCACCTTATTCGAAGGGCATTTGTGTTGAAGTTCCAAGTTTCTACCTGCTGCATCGAAACTCCTTGGCATACCTTTGTCATGACTAGAATGGGAGTCTCTATCAGTCCTAAGACTCTCAATTGATCTGATTGGAAATTTACTGATTTCTCTATGTTCTCCATTGTGAATAAAGTTCTGCCCATCAATAATTGGTCCACATGCTTCAAATTTCACATCATATTTTGAAGAAAAATTGTTTTTCCTAGCTCCCTTCAAGTCACAAGGGTAACTAGACTTTGAATGATTACTATTCAAGGAAGCTACCATTTCTGCAGAATGCTTCCCCTCAGGATTCAAACAAACATCGTCCATGCACAATGGACTAGATCTTTGAGAACTATAATCAGTGGCTCCATTCATAGATGCATGGCTAACAGTGTTGCCATCAACAGGACATGACATTTGGGTGGACAAGCCATCTAAATTGCATGTTTTTGCTGACTGATTTTCAATATCACAATTTGAATTGAGATGAACAGAACCCCGTGCACTTAGATTTGGGGATAGATCCTGATTATTACCATTGTTTCGTAATATTGAACAGGTATCTCTCTTATAGGGTAAATCCTTTTTAGCAAACATATCACGCATTTTGTTTATTTCCTGAACTGGACCAAAAGGAGAGTGGTAATGAGCTGAGTTATTTTCTGGCAAATGTGGTGGTGAAAGGCCTGGAACAGGAGGCTCTGGTTCCAGTATATTATTTCTCTAGCAATGTAGCATATACTATTTTGGAGAATATATTGCCATGGGTATTGAAAGAAACTTATCAGAATATCGAAGAATATTAGAAAATATTGTTAGAAGGCAACCTAAAAAACTCTGAAAACTTTCTAGGTGAACCAAAATCCTGGTTTTGGAAGAAAATGGCCCATATACGCTGAAAACTTAATGTGAAATAGCAAAAATTTTTAAAAGAGGAAATAGAAAGGACCTGGTAACAAGCTTAGCTAAATGCCCCACCAACATCATTCACCAGAATCGTAGACCTTGCATTGATAATGTGCAGCCGTTGGAGAAACCCCACCCTGTCAAATCTGCGAGCAGGCTTAGCTAAACGCCCCACCAACATCATTCACCAAAATCGTAGACCCTGCATTGATAATGTGCAGCTGTTGGAGAAACCCCACCCTGTCAAATCTGCGAGCAGGCTTAGCTAAACGCCCCACCAACATCATTCACCAAAATCGTAGACCCTGCATTGATAATGTGCAGCTGTTGGAGAAACCCCACCCTGTCAAATCTGCGAGCAGGTAGGCATAGGTGAACAAACCCCAAGCCATCAAATCTAGGAGTAGGCAAGTGTAGGTGAGAAAACCCCGGTCCATTGGATCGATGAGTAGGTGTGCTAATTCTGAAAACCCCAATCACCCAAGTCAATTATGGTCCGAAGAGGGCTTGCAAATAAGAGTGGCCAGTTGGGGTATTAAGATTGAATTTTAACTATGGGTTCGGCTTTTTAACTAGTCCCTGAACACTTATAATGAAGTTATAGTGTGTTTGTGTCTTGCTGTGTATGCCCACACCCCAAAGAAAACTAAACACATTCCATTTGTGTAAATATTTCATATTTAAAACCAACCAACAAGACTAAAGATGGAATTTTCAAGCTGTATTTAAACTAGACCTCTAAATAGTAAATACTTAATGGTGTCTGCAACTTTATGAACTGCAAGTACTGTATATGACAATGTTGCAGTACATTGAAAAAAAACTTATAAAAACCAACAAAGTTTAAAGATTTGGGCACCTGTAATTGCTCCCGTAGACTCTCAATTTCTGTAATTTTCTCACTTATTATGTCATTAGACAACCGCCCATCTCTGATCTTATGAAATCCCTGGAAAGCCATCAAAACAAATGCCGTGACCAGTAGAAGGAAGCACGATGGTATTCTGGTCCTGTAGGTGGCCATGGTTTCTGTTCTTCTTCTTCTTCTGCTTCTTCCTTCAACTCTGCAGGCAATCAGTCAGAGACTATTCACCAGCAGAATTTATGTGATTAATTTCATCACCAAATTTGCTTGCAAACTACGAGTATAATACCCAGACGAGGACTGCCCAAGTGGCCAAACGAAGTGAAGAAATAAATTTGGTTAAACCATGGGAATTGTTAGGTGTGTTAAAATCTCAAATGGCGTGGTCACGAGCCCTACCCCGTCCACAGTACCCACAGTACCCATTTTCCGCTAAAACACTCGTTGTTCAGTAACAAAGGGTTTACAACAAATGAATTCATTGTGTATCCTATATTTGTTCGATTGAGACATGGGCAAGGAAAAAACCTTGAGAGTCTCTAATGTCATTGGAGGTTTTACAAGGAGCCATAGTACACAAGAAATGTTTGATGTCACTTGATGTTACAAGTTAAAAAAAAATCTAGGGCAAGAAAAAAATCCAAAGGCCAAAATTGACAAACTCTAAAGAGGCCCTAGTCTGAAAGGGCTAAATACCAATTGATATGAGCACAATATCAACAATGGATCTTACCAAGGTTACACGAATCGTGGGTGTGATCTTAATAATTTAATGATAGTCACAAGAATATGAGAGGTATTAATCAAGTGCATACCTTCCAAGTATGAGTTGATAGCCTTGCGAATTAATCTTACCTTGGGGAACACAAACTATTTCATAGATATCACCATTGAAATAAGAGGCTTGAGGTGAACAACTATCACCTTTGAAATTATCTTATATATGCAATTGCAAAGTGATAATGGTATGAAATATTTGAATTTCATAGGCCCCAATCCACCTTTGGGATGGATTCTAGGAATATTGAATGTAAACTAGTATGCATCGTCCTAGTCATCTAAACTTCCTCCTCCACCTTTAATAGATCATCACCAATTATTTCTAAGAAGTCGAATCCACATAAAACTTAGTTGGTCACCCATATGACCCTAGAATCTTATCCATTTGGAAATATTAGAGGAAGGAACACAATTATTCCTTTGTCACTAGTTGAACTTTATTCCTAAAGGATTCATCTAATTACAAAGGGACTTATTTTCCTTCCTCGAATATGGTCAATGCATTACAACCCACCCCCACCACACAACACCTCATACTGGTACACATATCCCACATGGAGACCAAATATCACCTCTTAAGGCATCGTATTGTAGTTTGAGTTCATGTTGATGACTAATGATCCTTAGAGGTGG